>JAUNZO010002535.1:0-179307 GCA_031894775.1 Chloris gayana
GAATTGGCTGATGATTATTACCTTACTGATTCCTTTTTTAAGGTGAGTGCATTGTCACAGTATCTTTCAGATTCTGTCAGCTGTTAACTCTGTCATCATGATATAGATCGATATAGATACTAAACAAAAGCACGTCTTAAACAAAACTAACGCAAAATATACTTTGATGAAGCAGTAGCTAAGCAGACCACGATGGCTTGCATGACAAGTATGGCATCGATCCATAACCATCTCATGCATAGAAAGTTATGTTATGTGCAGATGGCTACTACTAGCTTTCTGCATGCTGTACAGCTGCAAGCCTTTTGCAGGCTCAACCTGTCAAACGGGTAACGTAACCCCAGAGAAGCTGGCCTTTTCCGCGCTGGAATTTCCTGGGAGAAAGCGACTAGAACTGGATGCACGTGCTTGTGCCGTGTTTGACTCCCGTTGGCTACGATGCTTTGATTCTCCTAGCCACTTTTGCTACGGTAGCGTATGCCCAAGCGATCGGTTTCTTTTTTATTCTAGAACATATTTCAGGATGTGTTTGTTTTCTGGAGTCTAAAATTTATAGCTGTCACGTTATAAAAATCTTATTATTTATGAGTAATAAATAAAGTTTAATTATAAAATTACAGGCTCCTAGACTAATTTACTGAGACGAATCTAATGAGGTTAATTAAGTCGTGATTAGAAGACAGTTACTGTAGCATCACTTTAGCAAAACATAAATTAATTAAGCTCATTAGATTCATCTCGAAAATTAGCACCAATCTGTCAGAAGGTTTTATCATTAAATTGATCGAAACATTCATAAATAGTAAGATTCTCTTTGATGTGACAAGTATTAAATTTTAGAGGGTAGGAAACGAACACACCCTTAGCAGCCGGATCAAACTTGCTCTGCCGGGCTGATCTGGCCGGCCCGAGTCAGTGCCCAACCCAGCACGGGTCCGATCTTGGTTTAGACTAACTCCAACAACAAAAGCTAAATTGGAGAGGCAAATATCCCATTACCTATTGTATACAGTGGAAAAAAATCAGACAATTTTTTTGACAACTCCAACAATAAGAGGAAAGGCAAACGGGAGAGAGGCAAATGGAGCTGGCCCCTCGACGCCGACCCTCGCGTTGCGTAGTCACGCCGCCTCACATAGGAGAGGGAAGGAGAGGAGACGCGCAAGGAGCTCAACGGTAAGGTTACAAAGAGCATACTATTTGTGGTAGCATTTTCCCTGTTTATGCTTGCAGGGTGTGTAGAGACGGAGACGAAGGTTCAGAGAAATAGGAGAGACAAAGCTCAAATGTAGTCAACATTGGCGTGTTGTGCTTTTTTAACGGTCTGTTTTTTATAACATTTTTTACTTTAGAGGTCCATAGGAACGCGGTCACAATCGAGTCACGCCGGAGGCGCGTGGTGGACCCAGCTTTTGTGGTCATAGACCAAGCTTTCATGGTCAGCGCGACTCTGGTTCTTCCGGTCAACAGCAGGACCGTTTCGAAAGCACCGCGCTCGGACCTTTTATTGGGAGGACTACGGAATTATCATGAGAAAAAACTAGCAAAATAATAAATTTGGCTATTCTTCTAGAACAACTTTCATCTCTGTTCACCCAGCGGTTCATGGTGCAACACACACAAGTTATTGTGTGAAAAGAATGTGCTAGTTTAAATTCTCTGCAAGTTATTGTGACTGTACATACTACACATACAAGCAAAAAGCTGCGATCTCGCTTCGTTACTTGTCAATCACGGCATATTTTCCAGCTAACAGAATTTTACAGTGTGGGGACTGCTCGAGAAATGCTTAGCTGCGGTCACCACCCATGCTGCTCCATCGTCACTGCTGCGCCGACTGGAGCCCGTCGCCATAGTGCTTAAAACCCACGCGAACCACAACGCAACGGCTGAGCATAACCCGCCTTCACCGCTGCTGACCTTCCTGCTTCCCATCGGCTTCATCACATATACTGTATATAATATATGACCAATCAATCTCTCTCTCTCTCTCTCTCTCTCTCTCTCTCTCTCTCTCTCTCTCTCTCTCTCTCTCTCTCTCTCTCTCTGCGTTTAGTTTTGCTGTCAGCTAAGCTAGTCTTGTATTGAGTGCACCAGCTGCGGCAGGGACCGGCTTTATATTGGCTCGGTCATGTGAAGGTAGAGGACAGCTTGCTTGGTTCCCAAGGTAGACTAGAGTGTGAGATCTAGATAACACGGTTTGAACGTGCATGAGGTTGGACTGGGGTCACTGTCATCTGACCTCTTAAGAACTTGCGGCCCAAGATGAATTGGGAATTGACAAATGAGCCTTCGTTGCCTGCACTCATTTCTTCATACGACAAAAAAAGGTTCTACGAAACGTGGTGATTGATCACGCTCGAGAATCGATCGGCATTAGAATACCAAGTGACCAATGATTTTGTAGTCCACACAAGACACGAACATGGGAGGAAAGGGATCATAACGTGGACCTTCGTTTTGGTTAATCTGTAAATTCACCCAGAGTCTAACTTGGTTTCTCGTTTAAGTAACGTGTTTGATAGGGTTTGTTTTCATCATAGATTATTCTAACCACTATAAATCACCTTTTTGAATCATTGTATCTTGATAAAAATATCCAGATTTGTTCTTCATTTATTATAAAATTTTCTCTAGAAAACCTAATATTGTTTTTGAACCGAAAGGCACGGGAGTCCCCTACCTGTTTTTTCTATTATTTTTTAAAAAATATTTACAAGGAGAGAGGCCGCTGGCCCAAAGAAGATATAGGGAAAAATGACAAAAAATGCACATGGAGTAATTTTTTATTTTTTTATCTTTTAGATGTGTGGAATTTTGTGTGCATGTTACCTATGGTATCATGTACTCGTATAACAAGTTTCAGAATTTTTTTTAACTTTTAAGTATGTTTTTTAGAGGATTTTCATGATTTCACTGAATGGAGGTGGTTCGCACCAAATATTACCCATATTTATTTGTACCTACATAGAAGTGTAGTGGGGGTCTCAACTGTCTGCTGCTACAGTAAAAACTGGGCAAACTCTATTGTGTTGTGTTTGCTGTCGTGGTAAATTTCACAGACTGTGAGGCACATTTTGATGACTTTTTGAATCTTAACGTTATGTTTGAATTCATTTTATAAACCTTAGCTGACTAAATTTTAGCTACTTTTGCTCCAAACATGACCTTCTAAAATCTTCTAAAATTTAGCCAGCCCACCTCCTAATGTTTATATCACTAGTCACCTAGCTAGCTGCGTGGTTGCAGTAGTCGTCATTGACGAAGCTTGAAGCAAAGTTGTGTGGTTGCACTTGTTCAGTCAACGGTTCATGCACGAACCACGGTGATCATTCACCTGCTGAATTTTCTTGAACAGTAGGAATACGTACGTGCAATCATGCATGTCTCTGTGCCATTCGATTCACACCACCGCCACCAGTTTGCACTTGCAATCCTCCCTTGTTTGCAGCAGTTCAACTCCATTTGCACGTGTAATTCTCCCCTGTTTCCAATCCATATGGAATACTGCTTCCATGCCAGGTGTCAGTGTTCTGGAGACCATCGGTATCAAGGCGTCAGACTTCAGCTCGGAGCTCACACTCGCGTCTTAAACCACAGGTGGTCAGGTAAATACAAGGGCCAGTTTGGCTTCCACAAACCCGATCCATTGAGTCTGGAGGGATTACAGATCAAATTGAAAATTACAAAATAAATGACCTTAAGAAATTACAAAAAGAAGAAGACACAAATCACAAAGCATATCACATTGTTGGTCACCTGCAAAACTGGTTGAAGAAAACATTGTGCGACGTGTTGCAAGGTCGTGATCATCAGTTTGTAGCCCGGCACATCTTCCTGATCTCTCCAGTAGTGCTCCCTGGCGGCATATATGGTGAGCTTGCTTAGCTTGACGAGCGCGTCGGCGAAGTCGAGGTTCCAAAGTGTCCCGTTGTCGGCGTACTCGTGGACGTGCCTCAGCGTGGCACTGCTGCCGACCAGCGCCCAGTCGGAGTGGAACAGCACAAGGTTGTTGAGGCTGTTGTGGTAGTAGCTGTTGTCCAACAGGTCCGTGCCGTCGTTGGCCGGGACGACGTAGCCGGTCAGGTTCTTCCCCAGCGCCGTCGGACTCTGGTCCCGGATATTGTTCTCCACCGTGGGGTCGGCCGCCGGCCCACCAGCGCCGCAGTGCTTGCGCAGGACGTTGTCGCGGAAGGAAGGGTTGATCTCGCCGGAGGACGCGGAGAGGCGGTCCTGGAAAGGGGAGCAGTGCGCGCGGCCGACGGAGTGCGCACCGGAGAGGATGACCAGCTCCTCCGGGGTGAAGCCCTTGCCTGCGAAACTGCTGACGAGCTTGCTCACTTCGAACGTGGATCCCGGTAGGCTGCTCTCGGCGTCCGCGGACAGAAGCCCCGGAGACCGATGTTGGCGCCCGACGTTTTCTCCGGGTAAGGATTTGAGTCCGTTGGATCCACAAGGACGGAACCATCACAGCCCTATATATATATATATATATACGACGACGCACTAGTTGTTTGGTAAACTGCAGTTAGTTCGCTACCTAGGACCGAACTGGTTGAACTGAATTTTCATGCACAAGCTGAGTTTTCGGGAACACAGCTAGTTCCCTTGCGGTTCATGCACAAGCTAGGAAACGTGCAATCATGTCTTCGTCTTCAACGCGACAGGGCTTCTGTCCCGTGGACTCTCTTTTTCTGCAAGCCTTCAGTTCATTCTATGTACTAGTTTCGAACTATTTGCTGGTTAAGGTTTATCTCGTTCAGGTTATATCCCATGGCAGTCAACCGTGTTATATACTAGAGTAGTACAACGTGAGATCATGGATTTATGGTGCGACCTTACAAATGACTAGAAACTGAGGCGCGCCGCGCGCCATTCAATTATTATTTAGTATGTTCTGGATTTGTTGTAGTGTTGGTATGTTTTATGGAATTACATTACCACGCACTCACTAAATTCTACATACAGGTTTATGAAAAATTGACTCTTCTATAGTTCTATTATACTTTTGTTATTGTCACAATATTTAGTAACCCTAGTCTTGATGTCCCCTCTAACTCTAGTAGTCCTATCAGAAAAAGGATCAAAATTGGTCTTAATTTGGGTCACATTAGTATTTGGGCGTATAACAACATCAATTATTTTGAAAAAAGAGCAAAGATCACGACCGGTTCTTAAAGTTTTTTAGATATCTATGCTCTTAATTGCATTTTTCGCCAATTGAATTTAATTTTGGGTGTAATTTTAGTCTCTATACTCTCAAAATGCAATGTAGGTCCCTAAACATAGCTTCAGGTTCATCTAGGTTCTGTAATATAGTGTTATCGTAATGGATTAGTCAATAAAATAAATCTCTGTTCAGTATACAGTTTCTTACTATCACATTTCCAACCACTTAGCTCATGGAGCTCCATGCCAAATCTTGAGGAATTAATAACCATATGTTAGTCTCTAACTTTATCTTTATAAATTATCCTCTACTAATAAAAGCACCCATTATAAGAAAAAGAAAAGACCATGAGTAAACCAAAATTTAAATAGTAGCAATATCTAGCTAATGAGTGAAATGAAATATTTTATTATTTAACTCCAGAAGTCTATAAATACACATATTTGATCTGAAATCCATATGTTTCATTTAACTATAAGTATATTATATATATAAAAATTTAACTATAAAATTTAATCAATTATTTGGAATAATGATATATTTTTAAAGTATGAGATCTTAATCTCACCTGAAGACAAGTTCAAAGAGTTAGATTTCCATTTTAAGAAGAAAGAGACCTAAATGACACCTGAAGCAATCTTTGAGAAGTTAGGAATATAATTTGAGTGTAGGGACCTAGATGATAGAGCGAGACAAGTTTAAGGATCGGCTTATTTGAGTGTGAAGTACACTAACAAAAAAACCAATTAAGGATGTCTTCAAGGGCACTTTAAAAATGGCAAATTTGTATGGAGCACAATGACAAAACATGCATTCACCCACAATACACTATCAAAATCAAATTGGTCCCGGACACACTACAATTTTGTGGATCCGAGTGTCGGAGACACACTATCAACATTAAAATATTATTTTCGAGGTTTAAAGCTAGCTAAATGACCATTCTACCCCCTCCCCTTCTCTCTCGTTCATCCAACCGCCGCCGGTCGGCATCTCCATGGCGCGCCACTCCACCTCCAGTCGGCCCCTCCCGATTGCGCCGCCTCCATGGCCGAGCCCTCCCGATCACGCCGCCTCCATGCCTGGTCCCTTCCCGGCACCGCCCCCTTCCTCCTCGATCGGGCTCAACACGAGCGGCAACCGGAGGCGTTCGAGCGACCACCTAGGGCAGAGGCATCTCGAGAGAGAGGTGCGGCTCCGGTGACGGCCCCGGGCATCATGCAATGGTTGAAGGGCGGAGCTAGTGCTGACCTCCCCGACGACGGTGGCCTTGAGCCCGGGCCGATCTACGGTGGCGGGGAGGCGACTTCGAGGGCGGCGGCATCTCTAGAACTCGCCCTCCGGCGCAGCTACGACACAGCTATGGCGAGCGATGGCACGACTCCGATGGGCGCAGGTTACAGGCGGGCCCGATGGGAGGCGACACGCTGCTGGCCATGGCTAGCGTGCCGAGAAGGAGGAAGAACCGAGGGAAGAGACAGACAAGCGGGACCCACCTAGATACAGGGGTATTCAATGTCATTTACGAAAATTTCTCTCTCCTATTCCAAGAAAAAATAATATTTTAATGTCACGGTATGTCCTAGACAAGATGTTATGAAACCGTAGTGTGTCCGAGACAAAATAAAAATTAACAGATGTTGTGGGTGAATCAACGTTTTGTCGATGTGTTCTAGACAAATTTACCTGTTATAAAACGTTAATTCTATTGAGAAAGGGAATTTGTAACTTCATTTTTGTTCATGTCTTTTATCGTAGATAATAAGATTTTAGAGGAAATTAAATACAAGAGTATTTTTGAGGCTTTGTTCATATAATTTTTCAGGGCATTCTAATAGTCAACTTTTGTCTCGTGTTCTGAGAGTGAAGAATAACCTCGATCCATACACGGCAAATATTCTAAAAATAAGAGGATAAAATTATTCTTGGACAAAAAAATGAGATGATATAGGGAATCATTATGTGGTTTGTTTCAGTAAATATTTGAGAGTTGACGGAACGACTCATAAAATTGAGAATATGCAACAAATAATGGCCATAATTAGAACTTCCTACGAGGGTTCATTTTGCAAATTTGGCCATAATTACAACACGTCGCCAAACACGTACGTGGCAAGCAAACAAACCACCCACGACGGTCAAAATAACCAGAGAGCAAATTTGGCGACGTGTTTGTTTCTCAGCCGCCTTCATGGTGGCACTTGTGTGTGGGTCTGTTCTGGCCTGCTGGTGGTTGATTTGTCTAATGGGCTGCCGCGTGGCCTTCGTTCCCTATCCGTCATCTTTGCTCGGCAGCTGCCTTGCGGTCGCCCACCTGGAACCGTCGGCTGCTCCCTGCATGCGCCGAGGCTGGGCTGTCGCCGCCCTGTGCGTACCCACGTCGGGGACGCTGCGTCCGCGTGGCTTGGCCGGAGCCAGAGCCACCGTGTCCTGCGCGCGCCGAGGATGTGTTCCCGACCGGGTGTGTTCCCGTCGTTGTAATGCTGCCGTCCTGATTGCTGTTTCGTGGTTCTGCCGTCTTGGAATGGTCGATTGCCTACTACTTCTGCTTGGTCAGATCATCAGCGAGGTGAGCATCTGTTGCCTGCTCATTTTTTTTCTCCCTTTAGATGCGTATGTGCATTCATGTTTTGTAGATGTGTTCCTCTGTTTGAACTGCCCTGCCTGTTTCATGTTTTGTATGCCCTTCAGGTCGCATTCTTGCATGTGAGTAGGTTATGTTGTCGGCCTGTTCGTTCCTAGAGATGATATCGGTTGGTCCTGCCTGCATCCTAGGTGTTGAGCAATGTTGGTTTCCTTTGTATGTCTGGTTGTTGGGCCCTGCGTAAATATAATACTATGAAGGTCGAATTGTGTTTTGTAGTGTTATATGCGTGCATTGTTGTTGATTGAACAAAACTATCAAGGCCGATCAGCCTTGCAAAACGGTCTTAAATGAAGGTTGCTCTGACTTGCGAAATTTTGTTGAACAAAACTAACGAAGTGCGTCCTCATTTCCATGTGATGTGCTCTCAAAGTTGCTCTGATCTTATAATTGTTTCCCTCTTCCTTCTAAATGAAGGTTAAAAAGGGGAGGTGACCTAAATCTTCAGGCAATAAAAAGATCTAGGTGAATTGTTTTGTTTTTTTCATATAATTGGACATTACTGTAACCGTTAGCCAGTCAGACAGGTCTTAGAATTGTTTCCCTCTTCCTTTTAGATGCATCTGGGAAAAAGGGAGTTCAATAAAAAAAAGATCAAGGTCATTTATTTTATTCTTTGCATATGACGGTAGAGATTAACATAACATGTCATGCCATTTTGTATAACTAAAATATGTTACCTTACATGAAGTTCAGGATAACTCTTTCTATTTTCGTTATTGGGTTCATATTCTGTTGGATGATCTGCTCTGTGCAGGTGTTTAGGTGGTTCTGGTTGTCAGGAAGTGTAAAAAAAGTAGAAGTAACAAAAAGAACGGCCGAAACAAATGCAATGTGCATACTAATAAGACTTGATCAGCGCGGACGAGCGCACAACTTTTCCTAGTTTGGTCATACTCATGGACGGATAGCAAGTGTGAGATCCAATCGTGCTCGCCTGTAGCCACCGCTCAGCGCTACCTCTACCTGTCTGTTGCAGAACTCCAATTAAGCCACCACCCAACCCCTACTCGCGCGCTAGCACCAGATCTGACCCGCTGCAATCACCACAAGCGTTTGGAGTGGAGTCCTAGTTATGAGAAGAAGCAGTGGACCGATGATGGGAGGCGCCGCAGCTAAAACTGTGGTGTGCGCCTGGGAGCGAGGTTGTCGACTCGAGGTGATCAAGGTTCTGTAGAAATATTATTGGTACTCCTTCTTTCAGAGTAATCTTATGATCTGGAAAATTATTAACCTTTATTGCATTCAAAAATTTCACTGAATATAATAGGTCAACATCACCTACCGCATCAGAACATTTAGACATCATATCGTAACTCAAATACTCTTTTTCACAACCACGGACCACTCCGATCATGTATATGTTAATCTCATCAGCAACATGATTTGTAGGTGTCACGATAGCTCCTTCCAAGATAATCTTCATTGGCAAAAAGAAGTTGGAAATCTGAATAAACAACGCTTATCATAGCTCCTATCCTGTCACCATTTGTTTTCATAAGAATACCATCAGGTAATTTTACCCATGTAGGATCATTACTATCTTCATTCTTTACGCCATTTTCCATCTCCTACAGATAACACCCATTCATTGAATTCGGATAACTCCTTTTGCGAATCAGCATCAAGGCTCGGTTTCATGAGTCTCATATTAACTGTAAGACGAAGGACTGTAACATATTTCCACAATGGAGAATTAGTGATAGCTGCATTTATTGTCTATCACGAGAACCAGTTTCAACTACATGTAATTTTTTTCTTAAATATCCACCAAGTACGACAACTATTTCCCCCAAACAACAAAATAGATGCAGTTGGATTATGTTCTGAATAAATATATCGTAGAGATCTATCAAGTGCCTCAAAACAACGCATGTGGGTCATCAATGCCTCATCCCATACAATAAGAGATATTTTTTAAATAAAATCAGGTAGAATGGTCCCTCTTTTAATGTTGCAAAATGCATTCTCATTGATCTCAATTAGTATTTTAAACCGAGAGTCTGTTGTTCTGCCACTGGGTAGAAGTAAAGATGCCAGCCCCGACGAAGCGACTCTAAGAACTATCTTCTGAAGTGACCTAAGATAGGTGATGATACTGTTCCATAAAAAGTTTTCCCAGTCCCACCGAATCCGGAGGACAAAATAAAATTCATGGCGATTATTCCATACACTTTCGACAATACAAGTCTGATCGAGAAATCAAAATGAACTTGAAGCTTTAACCTTATGCAAGTGCTTGTCTTTGCTGGTGGTTGCAATCAACTGAATGCAGTTTGATCTGTTTGTTTGATTTTGTATTTGATAGTGGAGGATTGTTTCTATGTCTCAATTTAAAATATTTCTTACTGCACTGATTGTACTTGTATCCCATTACTCATTTCTTACAAAAGAACTTAGACCATTACATTGGTCTGTTTGCACTTTGCTGGCAGCTGCTCATACTTCTTACTGTTGTTATTTTCAGGTGATGCATTGCACAGCTTAAGGACTAATTTAAATGATCCTAATAATGGGTTGCAAAGTTGGGATCCAACCCTGGTAACTCCATGCACTTTGTTTCATGCTACCTGCACAAATCATAACAGCATTACCAGAGTGTAGTTCCACCTCTCTCTACTTCGTGGTCTGGTCTGTCAGTCACCTGTTTTATCTTGCCTTGTTAACTTTGCTTGTGATATTACAAATGCTGTACTATCAGGAACTTTGGTCCCACAAATTTCTCAGCTTAAGAGCTTGCAGTACCTGTAAGTTATTTTTGCTTTGCTAAGTTTTCGAATATCATATTGACTGGATATAGTGGAGGATTCTGTCATTTTTTCTACTCTCTTAGCCTTGCTAAAAACACTACTGTTGCTCAAAGAAAGAAAGAAGAGACAAGCTATGCACATACCGTGGAAACGAAGGAGCATCACTTTGAACATGTTCTATCTTAGTCCATAGGGTAAATTTTATCATATACTTCACCAAAAATGGCTTGAACGCAGCTTTAGGCAGGACAACAAGGAATCGATTAAAAGTATATATGTTAGCCTCAAAAAGTACACCTTTAAGCCTACCAACATCGCGTCCAAGCACCTCGCATACATAGATTTCCCCTGGAGAAAAACGTAATCACAGTATGAAAACAAGAACCCACAAATATATAGGAAATCATAAACCAAAAACACATACATCTATGTCAATGAACCAAATCAAGATGAAAGGAACTGCTCCATTGCGAGCACCACAGTACTCCCATATACGAGATACACACCACAATACTCTCATATACGAGATACACGAGCACAAACAATCCAATTCTTTCTGGCAGGAGAAACATCACAGAACTTTGTAATAGCCATCAACTCTACCAAAAGAAGAAGAAGAAGCACATCAGGAAAGGTGCGATGGAAATTAGAGTGCCCAGCTCCCATATATAGGCACGACCGTGAAGAAACCGACTGAGCGCAACCAATGGGAAACCTGAACCGACTTAACGCACCAACCAATCAAAACCTTGTGTTACAACCGACCAACCACAAAGCACCACAGTTGGACACATGGACAGCGAACGAATGAAATCTCTCCACGACACCAACCATGCAGGCCACAATAACCAATCAGAACACGATCCCACGCAACAACCAATCAGGACACGCAAAGTAGTGCCATGGAAATACACAACAAACCCCTAACTCAGAATTTTCTCTTCTTGGTATAGGATTAAAATTTACTTGGAGGAGCTGGAACAAAATAGGTAACATGCAGAACTGCCGGGGAAAAAATCAGCAGGACGGAGAACCAATATCTAACAAATCAGGAGAGATATGTAAAAAAAGGTTGCATATGTGTCAGAGCCCGGACGGCGCGATCAGAATACATCGTACGGAGACAAAAAATCAGGCGACGCGGACGTAGCTGAGAAGGCAATTGTGGTGGCTCTTGTAGAGGAGCGATTGAAAGCCAGCTGTACTGTCAGATATGTATCCTGTGTTTACCGACGAAAAACACGGAATACTGCCTCGAATTTTGCTTCAAATACAAAATTCATCCCAACTAGAGAACAAAGTTGCCTCAAGACAGTTGAATGTCAACAAGGAAAATGGTCATTCAGAATCGAACCAACTGCCAAGAGTGACGGCAATATGAACAAGGTTGTTGTCAGTCAAATATCGGACAACCTTATTTTCATGTCATTGTCAGCTCGCATCCTCAACTGACAACACTATTACGAATATGCCATCAGTATTTGAATTTGGAACGCCTCACTAAGTTTGTAACGCATCAGCACTATATCTCTCTCTTTATCTGACTTTTTTTGGTTGCAAACTGGCAAGCTTAAAGAAGAATCTGACTGCATCATATTTCACAAATCACAAGGTCATGAGGTCCTAACTTGATCTAAGTAGTTTTTATGTTTTGCAAAGTCGTCATAGACTTTATATTTCATAATGTGACTGTTTTATTATGGTTAATCGTATGATAGTTCTCATTGCAACATAACTGTTTTGCAATGCGTAAGGCTACGATGCTACGTGTTTCGTGCTTGAAAGAATTCATTTATGATTAAATATTGATTGTAGCTTCCTATTGAGTTTCATAATCTAATAACTACTTCAAATTATGGTTTTTAAAAGGAACAATTGCTATATTATGGTCGTATATTTGAATTTCAAAATATTTAATTTATATTAAAATCACACATCAATAGTTCAGTATGGTTAGGATAAGTACAAGGATAACTACATATATATAGAAAAACTGACATTGACATTACATCTGAAATTTGGATTTCCACCTCCGTTCACGCTAGTTCTACTTGTGTAGAACCCTTTCCACTAAGTTTTATCAATGCCTTCTGTCAGCCCATTGGATGACCTCTAGTTATTTTGGCCGGCGTTGTTTGTCACGTCTACAAATGAAGTTTGTCCGTTGGACTCATTGAGTTCATTTCTACACATGAGACAACCAAACATTGGACGTCAGTCTCCACTACTTGTAACCAAGAAATACAAATTATAAGCCCTAAATTCAGAATTAACCAAACAAATATGTTTGAACCGTAAATATCAAGTTATTATGCAGGTTTCTAGATATAGTTTTGTATTATATAGCAATCTTGAGACAATAAAACGTGCTAATTGGAATTTACCGTGAGAAAAAATGAAAGGTCCAAAATATCGTTATCAACAACATGAAAATTTTTCAAAAAATAGTAAGGTGGCATAATTTTATCACATAACTACCTTTTGTGATCTAAGACTGAGTACTGAAGGTAGGTATAGCTCTTACGTATTTATCTTGATTTGAATATAGATCAATATGTTGTCTATATTTTTCAACTGTATGCAATAAATATTTAGATGTTTCTTTCATTGTAACACATGAAGTTTTCAATTTTGCAATAGGGTTAAAATTTTCATTTAACTTATTTAGGGTGCTAATAATTCTATGGATTAGGGATCAGCACACTACAAAAATGTGGCTTTCGGTCCGCAAAGATCGAATTTAGGTTAGACATACCCCAAAAATGTGGTTTTAAATTGCAGATCACCTTTACCATTAAAATATTATTTTCAGCTTCCAAAGGAAGTGAAATTACCTTTTACCCTTGCTTGGCTAAGTGAGGGTGGCAACTGCAAGGGAGGCTGAACCAGGGTGCCAGTCAAGCTCGGCCTAAATACAAATTGTGTCATGTGTTGTTCCTGAAACCATATTTTCTAGTGTGTCACATCTAACTTTCCCTAATTCTATTATGTAAAAGAGATATTTAATAAATTAAACTAATTCAGGTTATATAAAAATTATTTGTGATGTTTATCTTAGAATTGTTGCAAGGGATTTTTCGATGTGTGGAAAATTATTTCAAAATTTAAATATAAAATATTTTGTTGAGTACTGTTGAAAACATAAATACAAAAAAGAAAAGGTGCCTCCGGATCACTTGGGCCAAAATCGCAGCCAACGCCCCTTCTCCTTCTCCCTCTCTCATCCCTCTAATGGGCCAAGTTAGCCCAGCTCCGGCCAGGCGTGCCTAGCCCACCTGAGAGGGTTTTGCGCACGAAGGTTGGAGCTTTTGTCTCCTTTGCACACCCACCAGCAACATTCATCGATGGCGGTCATCGATCTACTTCCTCACGCAACTAAACAGTAAATACAGCGTTCCAACTCATCAACAGATGCCCCAAGCTTTCCTCTTCCAATCCTACATTTTCAGTATCAATGGCCCCTCAAGCTCTAGGGCATGAAAAGTTTGGATGAGGATTTGAGAGGGGTCCAAAGTTTTTGTAGGTTAACATTTACTGCTGGGATTTCAAGGTCCTCGTGATGCACAAAGAAGAGGACATCGGTGTTTCCTTGGCTTAGTTTTTGTGGATTTTTCATTATGGTACCAGAAACGGAATGGTTACGTAAGTGGGTTTTACGAAAACCAACACCATGGTGACGTCTACTAACTTATTAGGAGTATATATATAATAAGTATAGAGAAAAAAAGAGAAAAGGGACCCCACAAAGATCACGCCTCTTCTACTCGTGCTCTCGATCTATGAGCTGCATGCTTCTGCTCTGGGCGGTGGGCAGTGTTCTCTGTTGCTTCCTAGTGTGCATGCTAACCTAATGGATGATGGAAGGAGAACATTGAGATTCTCCCAAGTGGAGATCACTAGCTTCGAGACATAAGGCCTTCCGCGGTGGAAGCGCTCCCGATAAAAATATTGGGCCCCATGGGAGGTAAAACGGGAATCGATTGTGAGATGCATAGCGGTGGGCACCGTAGCTGTTCTGTTATATGGGCCCCAAATCATATATAATATTCAGCCGCCCCATCCCTTGCTTCGTACTTTGTAGGTGAGCAGCCGTTACAACAAAATATTTTTTAATAAATGGACATCAGAGCAACTACTTACTCTGTTCCCAGTTTTTAGGCACCGATTGGTTTTTGGAATCACCGCACACAATGGTGGGAGCGGTACTCACCGGCTTTTGGGCATCACTCCACAGTACCATTGTGGAAGGCCTAAGGCTTCCCGATCTCGCGTGAAGGTATATGGTTATGGTTGCTTGTCACCTTCAGCCCCGGACTTCAACCTCACGGCTCGTACCGTAAACCACAGGTGGGAGCCCGTGGGATACAAGTATCTGCTTCTAAAACTGGCAGGCTAACGTCTCGTATGTTGGAACACCGCTGACCAAGGCTTCCGTGACACCTGCTTCGATAACGTGAAGGTTTCCCTGCCATGGCAGAAATGTCGATAGCGTCGAACAGCATCGAGTTGATCCAGTCGGTTGATGAGATTCAGCACCGCGTTGGGAGCCAAGAATTGGATGGAAGAGACAGTATGCTGCAGATCCAGGTGAAGCTTAACTGCATGGCGTACAAAGAACGCTTCTACCAACAACCAGACGTGTTTCAAAGGTTGTATATGGGCTGTGATGCAACACACCGATCGATATGCAATTTCCACCGTCACCGCGTCGATCATAGACTCATAGTCGCCTGTTGTGGAAGGGTAGCACTTAATTGCGTTCTGAATATGTGGTACGTATATCGATTCATGTACATGATTCAAACTCTTATGTATGGAACCCAATCCCCAAACATGCATGTATGCTGCCTCCTGTGCCCGCCGCACTGTGCATGCGTGTACTGTTGGGCTGCAGAGAACGTCCGCATCACATTGATCACTGTTAGCTTGTCAGCTCATAACAGTCTGATGGTACTGTACATTAGTACTAATAGTCTTTTCTTTATTTGTACTTTTTGGAAAGTAACGATACAAGGAGAAGAAGTACGAAAAGCAAACGGCAGACAAACACATCAGCCCGATGTCGTATATGGCTGCTACAGTTTGTTGCGTAGTTTAGAGGTATCTATGCACATGCATCTTTTTGCAGCACGCACGCACTAAAAGTTATTTTACCAGTTTCTCAACATTTTTTTATTACGTACTTGCAATTCTTTTTTTGTTTCGCAGCTGAAGGGGAAAGTCTACCTACTGAATAGTGGGCATCAGAGAAACTTCTTTATCGTTACACCCACATGCAAAGTGATGCATCCAGTTAAATTTGTGTTCATCGAAAAGCAGTGATGGTGACAGGATAACCATATGTCCGGATCCCTCAGATCGTGCTTGCGGCTTAGTAGCTATCACAAGCGCACAACAAACTAGAATTTACTCTCTAGTTTATTTTACTCATCATTCTGAACATTGTTTACACGATCGTTGTTACTCAGCGTCAGACGGATAGCATTCAAGAATATGTGTCGTCAAAGATCTACTATCACCTAAAGACGGTGGAAGCCGTGCGCATCCCAATGCTTGTATATGTTTTATTATTAAGAGTACAGAATAGCGGTGAAAGACATGCACTTGAGATCATCTGAATTTCGTGTGAACCAATCTACTAAATTTTAGAATATTCTATTCAATATTTGATTACTAATGTAGTAAGAATAATAATTCACTGACATAATTTTTATGGACTGTTTCACGTACGGATGTCATGATGACACACTTGTTCTTGTTGTAATAATTAATTAAGAACGTGCAAGAGAGGCATGCATGTCGATCAGGAACATTATATGTATAATTTTTTTATTGCAGTGAGAGACATATGTATGTATATAACAGATTGTTGGCAGAGAGAGGGAAAATCCACAAAAAAGTTACAAACGAAGCGAATCAAAAGAATGGATGGAACGGAAAACAAAACAAAAAACAGCAAGCTTTTGGTTTGGCCCAACTTAATTGATCCATCACGGCGCGCGTGCATTATTAATAACTCATCAGTATAGGCGGTGGTTGACGATGTTGCACTTCTTCCTGATCTCGCCCTTGCTGCCGTATGGCATGGGCAGCTTGCTGAGCTTGAGCAGGGAGTCTGCGAAGTCCTCGTCCCAGAGCGTGCCGTTCTCGGCGTACTCCTTGACGTGGCCGAGCGCCTCGTCGTGGGTGAGCAGGGTCCAGTCGGAGTGGAAAGTGACGATCTTGGCGAGGGTGTTGTGGTAGAAGGTGTTGTCGAGGAAGTCCGGGATCCGGCGCACCCGGCCGGTGAACCCGGGCATGTACCTGGCCACCGCCTCGTAGTCCTCGTCGCGCACGTTGTTGTCCACGGGCGGGTTGCTGCCCTGCGAGCACTTGTAGTTGAGCAGGTCGCGGTAGGCCGGGGTGATCTGGGAAGCCGGCTCGCTGAGGCGGCCCTTGAAGGACGAGCAGTGGCCCTGCCCGATGGAGTGCGCGCCGGTGAGGATCACCAGCTCCTCCACGGTGAAGTTCTTCTTGGCGAAGGTGTCGATGAGCTTGGCCACGTCGTGGACCGAGTCCGGGAGCTCGGCCTGGGCCTCCTCGGCCTTGGACACGTACCCGTCCAGCCGGCCCGCGGGGACCTCGAAGTGCACGTTGCCGTTGCTGAGGATGCTGGCCGCGTCGCGGGCGGCGTAGATGAGGATGTCGGAGCAGGAGACGACGCCGGGGCACCGGTCCTCCACGGCGGCCTTGATCTCCTCCAGGAGGTCGAAGGCGCCCAGCCCGATGTTCACATCAGCCTCCTTCTCGGGGTGGGGGTTGTCGTAGGACTTGTCCAGGAGCACGGACCCGTCGCAACCCTGCACGCATTTCCATCGTATTTCAATTATATTGAGATGACCAATTAATTAATGATTGTTCCCAGCTGCTAGTTTCATTTGCTCACCCTGACGAAGCAGTCGTGGAAGAGGAGGCGGACGAGGGCGGCGCCGGTGCGGCGGTTGGCCCTCAGCGCCCTGATCACGTGCCACTTGATGACGTTCTCCACGCCCCGGCACTTCTTGCCGTAGTACCCGACCTTGAGGTCCTCGTTCTCGAAAGGCGACGCCGCGGCGAGGAGCGCCACCGCCTGGACCGCCACCAGGGCGCACAGGACTGCCGCCGACAGCTTCATTATATTTCTCGCAACCTAGCTTGATCAGCTAGCTAGAGCGAGCGAGATGGGCTCTGTGTGCTCTGCTGGGATGCGATGATGGCTGGTGAGCTTAGGGGCCAGGCCCCTCCAGGGTATATATTGCCCGCTTTTGCCACTATTTTAACGGTTCATGATTGGCCTCGTGGCAACCGATAATGAGAGGCCACCGAGGGAGAGGGAACGTGGTTGCCTTGCGACTTGATGCCTGCATAATTCTTACTTCCAATAATATAACGAATACCTAAAAGGTCTCGCTGCTGAACTGGTTAAAACACGGTATTCTCTTGATTACTAGCGCTTGCTGCTCCAGAAACCCGAAAGAGAATATTTCCTCTTTTGGTCACGACCATTTCTAATACTGTAATATGAAGCAATCTTATCCTCTTCTGTAATACAATGCTGATGTATATACCGCTATTACCACCAGGTGTAGATATACTACTACAAGATTAAAAAGGCCAATTCATTGTATGTTTCATCGCTTTGCAATGGGATGGTCTAGGAATACGTTATGGTCTGTCCTTCAAGTGACATCATTACATATCCATGCACCTACGACCAACTAACCCTTCAACTAACAACCCTACGATCAGTACGTGTGCTGGTTTTAATTTCAGGAAGAAACTAAGGGCACGCTAGCTATATTGATGTGCTGCTTACATTGAATTGTTTCATCGAGCCGCTAACACGTTAGTCACATCCCAACTTCCCAAGTTTGTTAGGGTAGCTCCGTATCCGTGATCCATGGACGACCGATTGCTAACTCGCCGTCACAAGAAACCAAGTGTTCTAGTTATCCACGGTGTCAGCATGCATAGGCTCCGTCCGGGCTCGCCGCCATTATGAAACGACAATTCGAATCAGAACACTCGAAATATTATTTGTTTGTTCAACGGTTGCACCAACTCCTTTCTGCTAATGGCCTCTTGTCGGATATGTTAGTTACCAAGACCTCACCGCAAACGTTTTCAAAATAAAATGTCACCGCAATGCACACATGCAGTAAAAAAGATTGTTGCGTCAGAAATAGACTATTTAACAACACTTTCTGTTGTACCTAGATTTTCTGGACAAATGCGTATGTATCTAGTCCATGGGAATCCACCCCACCAACGAACTTATAGGCCTTATCATAAAGTTCAGAACGACGAACTTTGTACCATGCAACAAAAAAGACTTCCTGGATGAATGACAAACTAATTATTATCTTTTAGGGATAATTACATAAATCATCCTATATGTCATTTGAAGTTGAGATTCTTACTATAATAACTCATTTTACTGCAAATATAGAGCACTTTGTGCCACTTGGAGGTGGTTTATGCAGATTTCACAATTTAACACTATACTTCTGATTGAAACTTTTATATAGACTGTTTCATTAAATAATTCATATCGTTTTCATCCTTTAGTTTCGAATTTCACAGGTCCTGATGGCCTTCTTCATCCTTTAGTTTCAAATTTCACATCTTTCTCCGTCATACTCCCTCCATATTGTAAAAGGATGTCGTCCTAGCTATTCACCCAAAGAGTTCTAATATATGTCGTTTTACAGTTTTCATACTCATATGGACGGTCATACCCTTGCTTTATTACTCCAAACGCATTCAAATCTCTTCGTATTTTGAGTTGACATTAAAGCCTTAAAGACATTGCTTCCTGCCGGTTGGGTTAAACGTGCTGCTTGCAGTCCCGAGACGGCTAAATATACACTCGTTGGCCTGGACCTTGCTGGCCGGCCACTCAACCGGAGCCGCTGGTTGCTCCCCGGCGTGGCCATGGAGCAGAAATAGGATCTCGAAAGGATCCTCACAAGTCACAACAGAAGTGACACGCGTGATGCAAAAAAGAAAACGCGCTTGTCGGAGATCGAACTCGGTATTTCTTACTCTAAGGCATGTGCCAGTAACCATCTCGTCCAACAAATGGTACTGAATGAAGTTCCCCATCAAAGTTATTTAATAGGGGTAGAGCAGGAAATATACACCTCAATTAACTATCTCTTGGTATTTGAAATGCTGTCCAAAACGACATCTTTTTTAAGTATGGAGGGAGTACATGTTAGGAGGTCAGCTATAGGTCATTCTCAATGGAGCCTTTCATAAGTATTAAATGGTATGCCACACATGTAATTTTTCCTGACATGGCAAGAGAGTTATGAAGAGATGGAATGAATCATTTCATCTCTTGTGAGAGGCCTTTCATCCTAATGAAAGGTTCCTGGCTCACTTACCTAAAACTTTGCTTTGGAAAGAGTGCAATGAAAGACCCCACAGAGAATGGCTTAATGTGGCAGCTCATTTGTGTGCCAAGAAAGTTAATTCTAGTATCCGTGTAACTGTTCTGCTCCATATGGATACCAAGCATTTATTGTGTCCCGGGATTTTGCCAATGCCGATAACTATCTGTTTTTTTGGAAATAATAACAATTATTTATATATATATATATATATATATATATATATATATATATATATATATATATATATATATATATATATATATATATATATATTTGTAAGAAGCAGTCAATGGTCATCGCGTTATTTCACTCATAATAAGAGACAGCTTCTCTAAATCATTTTATTCTTAAATGCACTGAAAGAGTTGAACCCAAGCTTTCTTTGAAACGATCTCCTCCTGGGAAAGTCAGACTACGAAAGAAGGGATCCTGGTGGGCTTTTATCTAACAGTCAACATATTTTTGCTTGATTGTAAGTAACGGCCAGCTGGACCAAACTCGATGTTTGCCAAAACCTATTGCTCCTTGACAATTTTATATGCATAAACTTTGAATGTCTTTGGTCATCGATTTTATTAGTCCTTATTATAATTTTAATAACAATATTTCATTTTCAAGAAAACTATATTTCACCTAAATTTGACGTTTTATCTCCATCCACAATTCCCTCATTATTTTTCTGTGACCTTCAAGAATGGAGCCATTTCTGATTATTAAGAAACATAAATATCGGTACTAGCTTGTTGTAGTAAAAGAACCTTTCACAGCACGTCTTAGAAGCTTTCAATCCGCTCTAGTGCTTTTGATTATTGTGACGAACACGGGTGCCTCTCCCCTTCTATAAAAGTTCGAAATAAGAAACCCTCGAGCTCGAGAACCATCTTCAAATGGCGCCGACAGCTGGATCGCTAGTCTTCACGAGCTATATTTTCCAGCATATAGATATCACCTAACTACCGTAAGTTGGCGCATCATCAGTTTATTAGTTGTCCTGCCAGCGACATATCTGCTTTATTCCCGTACTTGTTCCCAAAGCGGCTCCGTTTTATATGGTTCAACTTGTTATCCATGAAAGATATGGGCCAGTTGCAAGCCGGCCTGCACATGCACAAGCACATGTTGTTCCAATTTCACCCGAGGAAAATGGAAGAGGAGGTGCATGTGCAGGCTTTCCTGAGTTGCAGTAAGATAGTGTTGGTGAAGGCCTGATTCGATTTCTGTCAGTTCGATGATCATCGTTTCTATGCGGAACCGGGGGAGGGATGTCCGGTTTCTACTTTCTGAGAAGAATAGATATTATATTTGTTGGAGCGGGGGATCCTGCATACGGTTTCTTGGACAAGTCATGAGCGACAACAACTTCGCCCGGGAGACGCTGTACTTGGTCGTCCAATGATTAACCGGCTGGCTGCTTATATTACGAAACCAGCCATAGCAAGCTAGCTCCAAGGTGTCTGCGTGGTTAGCATGATCGGTGTGGCCAACTGGTTCACACATGAACTTAATTATATTGTAATAGTAGCTCGTTCAAGTCGCGAGGAGGTGCTTCGAATCGTGAAGTTTCGGTGCTTGACTGGTTCTGGGTTTATCAAAACGAGCTTGGTTTATGCATGGCTGCCAGTTCGTCGTGGTGCGCCGTTCACCAAAGTGAAACGGCATTACCGTCTTCATATTATATACGGAATTAATTCCTTTTGAACAGTGGAACACATTGTCGAATAACAATATAGAACAGGAACCTAACTAGAGTTGCGTGCGGAGAAAATTACGCGACGAGGCCGCACATGGTGTTCGATTGCACACGGAAAAGGGTCAATAGAGGCATAGACACGGTTGCGTGTAGACTCGAGCTAGCGGATAACTGTAGACTGACTTCGTCATGAACTAACCATTTGATTTAAATTTTCCAACTTGGAATTATCATCGTCACAATAACTCGTTTCCTCTCTGGTCAATGGCTTGCATTGGGCAGGAGCTAGCAAGTACTAGGGTTGGTGCACAACCTATTCTGCTGCACCAAATATTGATGGACCCCGTACGTCACTTGACACTTTTTATTTTCTCATGTATGATATATGAACAAAAAGTCCTGTCGCTACCTTCAGCTGCAAGCACGGGATCGAACAAGGGAACGGCTGGAGCGGACGAGTTCTTTTGAATTGTGGAAGAAAGAAACCGGGAAGTCAGAGTCATTTTTGGATCCCGACCCAATTTTTAAAACTACGCGCAAGATGGTCTGGTCTCTCCGACCGACAGTATGCGTGAATAATTTTTCTCGTTGCTTTTTCGTGCATGATGCAGACCTTTTAACGTTCGCTCTGAACCATGTAGCCAAGTGAGCTGCATTCGTACAGTTTTTTTTAGAGGAAAGAGAAATGGATTTTTACAAAATTTAGTTAGCTTGAGTTCGGCTGGATAAAATTGGGGTTTTTTTTCTGCCTTTTCCTCACTTTGGGCTGTCAAACATGGCCCGTAACTGTGAATAATAGGCCAAAAGCAAGATCGCCCCTCTGGCGGGGCTGGTGCATCCGCACTGCATTAAGCGAGTGCAAAAGCGATGCGGGCCGCATTTCCTATGTAGCGCGCCCTACGTATAGGTTACACTTAACACGCGCCACGTGTCAGTACCTCATTGGATGACGTGATTTTATTTTGATTTCATAATTTTAAATTGATTTTTCTCTCAAATGGAAACTCCGTTTTCATCGTTGTGTTCGTTAAAATTAATTCAACAAAATAAGATCCCACAAGCATATATTTTTTAAAATTTTTCAAAATTCAAATTTTGTATTGTGTATTTGAATTGTTTGTAGCTTTGAAAATCAATTGTTCTAGCAGATAAAATCGATTGTTCCAGTAGCTAAAATAGATTATTCCATTAGTATAAGTCAATTGTTTCAATATTTTGTAAGTATTTCAAATTTTTTATTTGAATTTTTTTAAAAAAAATCAGCACTGAAAATCATTTGTTCCAGTAATGAAAATCAATTGTTCCAGCAGTGAAAATCGGTTGTTCCGTCAGTGAAATTCAATTGTTCCAGTGTTATTCAAAATGTTATTATTTTATTATTTTGAATTTTTGCGTAATAAAAAACCAAGATGACAATAGTACTGTTAAATATAATTTCTATAAATAATTTAAAAAATTTAATATTATATAATTTGGCCCACGGACCTAATGGGCCGCGCTATGTATAAGCTACACATAGCACGCCCTATGTATAGGAGGTCCCCGATGCGGGCTGCTCCGATACGATAATAGACCAAGTATTTTATTATTTATTATTCTTATGAATAGAGATGGGGACAACACGGAATTTAATTTTCATTTAAATTAAACATAGTACATATGATCGACACTCACATACAGTACTCAGTTTTATGAACACATACACATCTTATCTCTATAAGCACCTTTGAAAGATTAAGGGTTTAATTTTAAGATTCGCAAAGTCACAAAGGGTGTCCGTGGAGACATCTTCTCTCATTAAACCATAAATGCAACCATCGTATCAGCATGAAACTCAATTTAATTGCAAGATGTCCTGTAATAATGAATTGAAGACATTTATTCGAAAGACCAAATGAAAGTGCATCTAGGCCCCTAATTATGGTTTTGAGTGATTGACGTCAATATAATTAAAAAGGACTAATATTCTAAATGAGCTTGTACGCAGTGCATAACTAAAATTCAATTGAGAGCAAAGAAACACAAAAAGGAAGTGGTCATACTCGCTCATACGTGCAAGATTTGAAAAATGGATCACTCATGCTCAAGATCAAGCTATGAAGCCTTTTATTTATGTCTTGAGTATAGGAAACACCGTACTATCAAGAGGGACACACAAGTATGAAGTGTGAAAAATGAAAGTGCTCAAAACTCATTCCAAACACAAAATATCATTTGGAGTCGGACATATCCGACTCACTCGGATATTGGATTCGGACTCCAGAGAGCTAGGCAAAGAAATTCCACATAGACTCGGACATATCCGACTCAGTCGGACAGAGAGTCGGACTCCGAACCGTGACACACTTTTGAAACCCTAGGAGTCGGACAATCCGACTCGATCGGATATATCCGACCCCACAGGGAGTACTCGCACTTATCCGAGTTATGTCGGATTTAAGACTCGGACTCCAGAGTGAAATCCAATCTTTCGAAACCCTAGCGAGTCGGATATATCCGACTCACTCGGACATATCCGAGTCGGATCCGAGCCAACGGCTCTTTTGAGTGCTCCGGCTATAAAAGTGGACCTCGTCCACTTTTGGCCGGTTGGCACTTCCCACACTCTCAAAAATACTCCCCAACTCACTCAAGCTCTCCTCTTCTTCAAGTTTGATTCCCCACTCCAATCCTTGGTGGATTTGTGAGAAGATTGAGGAGAAGATCGTTGAGCTTCATCTCCAACTCAAGAGCACTTGATTCTTTGCATCGCCGGTACTTGTTGTGTTTGTTACTCTTGGGGATTCATCCCCTAGACGGTTAGGTGTTACCCGGCGAGCTCCCAAGCTTGTGGTTGAGACTCGGGTCGTTTGTATTGCCCCTCCCTTCGTGGAGCTTTGATTTAGTGGATTTTAAGCCGGCCTTTGTGGCGGCTTGACGAGGTTTAGGGTTGAGAGCAACCCGGTCCTTGGTGGACTCCTCAACGGAGACGTAGGCTTCTTGGTGGAGCTGAACTTCGGTGAAAAATCGTGTGTCTTTGTGTCTCTCTTTATTTCTTGCAAATAGATGTGCTATAGCTTTAGGGTGTTCTTGCTTAAATTCCTAGATTTACTTGCATAGGTGGCTTGCTTGCTTGTCCCCTTGTAGCCTTAGCTTTCTAGTGTCTCTAGCTGCTTGCTTGTTGCTTTAATTCCGCGGATTTGTCCATCTTGACTCCCATTCCCCTTTCCGCACGAGGGAGTCGGATTTGTCCTACTCTAGTCGGATATTAGTCCATAGTCGGACTTATCCTACTATAGTCGGACATTTGAGTCGGACAAATCTTTCCTGCGTATTTAATTTGTTAAATTAAGTGTTTTTCAGGATTATCGCCTATTCACCCCCCTCTAGGCGACTTTCACCAAAATTATAACAGGTAACAATATGCTTTATTATTTCATCTAATGAAAATTGTGAGATCAAATAAAAATTAAAAATTTTAAATGACTGGGTTTGATGTAAAAAATACGTTGTTTACTATTAGGATGTGCTTGTTGACCCCTAGATTATATTATCTAGCATGTTAGTAATGAATAATAAAATCCAGAAATATACAAGCTCTAGTGTAATGAAGCTCTAGTGTAATGAGCTGGTGAGATGGTTTGTAACTTATCATTTTAGTCTTTTTTTATTTTTTAATTACTTGTCATCCTCATCTCAATGAATTCATCTTTTATCGTCTCAATGCATCATCTCTGTCAATATATGTACTACTGATATTTGTTTTAGATTAAAAGTAAATTATATCTAGCTTGTAGTATATAATCTAGAGAGTAAACAAATAAGCCTTTAAGCCAAAACTTGATAGACAATGCCTAAAATGCATGCATATACAAGACTTTGAATTGACTATCTTATTCATTCGTAGCATTGAGTGGGGGTGAAACTCTCTATAAACCGAAGTTCTTGATATTTGTCAAAAGACACTTTACCATCACACTAGTGTTACTATTTATTTATATGATAACAATATCTGATTTCTTTATCGTGTTTCATCGCATGGATAATTTTGTTAAAAATTGTGGCAATAGATTTTGCCTATTGCAACAATTCTTAACTTGTGGCAATAACTTTCTTTATGTTATTGCAACAAACTTTTCAAAAATTACAATGATAAAACTTTGCTTGTAGGAAAAATATAGATTACCATGACAAGACAATTGTTGCAATAATGTTGGTTTATTGCCATGAAAATATCGAAACTGTTTCAATGGTTTTCCTTTTGTTGCAACATAAGTCAACATCTTGCAACTACTGTAAAGCACTTAAAATTCATGGCAGTATTGCCAAACAATTACAACCATGTTTTTTTACCATGACTATTAAGACATACATCTTGCAACTAAATTTAATATTATCTCAGAGGAAGTTTGTTTGTGGAAATATTATCCATATATCACAACCATTAACGAAATTTATTGCCACCAACACTTAACCGTCCTAACCAAATTTCTGTTGCAACACGGCTCAAGGTAATACCCTGTTTTATTTGTAATGTTAGGAGAGTAACTACGAGAGGACTAAACAATGATGTCAACATGTTATATTATTTGAGCAAATTCCCTCTACGTTACTGAAAATTTTTATCGTTCCCCCTGTGCCATGGAAATTTCTAAACTTCCCTCTATGACATCCAATTAAAATTTTCATGCCCTCTATGCCATCGACGCCGAGTGCTTAATGTTTTACTCTATTCGCTAGATCAAAGAAAATACTTTCTTTACTCCAAAATTTAAAATTTGTAAATATATAGAGTAACACCTCGAGAACTTTTTCTTATGGAAAATAGTTTGGTTCTAGAACAGTTTTGAATTTGAAATTAGTGAATCTCACAAAGCGCTAAGGTTCAAAACTTCAAAATTGAACTTCTAAACCTTAATGCTTTGCCAAGTTCACCAATTTGAAAATTGAAAATGTCATAGAACCAAAATATTTTTCAATAACAAAAATGTTTCCCACATGTTATTCTATATGTTTACAAATTTTCTCAAAGTTTGAAGAAAAGAAAATATTTTTTTCGAGCTAGCAAATAGAGGAAAGCGTGGATGGCATAGAGGGAAGTTCAAAAATTCTAATGGCATGGAGGGAACAATGAAAATTTTCAGTGGCGTAGAGGGAATTTGCTCATATTATTTCATGATTTAACATATTTATTAGACAGATTGAGTTGAATATGATACATAATTTAACTAAAAAATTAATCTAGATCATGGATTCGATCAATAGATTTGGCCATAAAAATAAAAAATTATGGATTTGATCAATAAATTCGACCATATAAAAAAGTTGAATCAGGATTGGCATATGCCAATGTAACGACGGGTGTAATTGATTTCTTATATATTGGGCTTTGGCAAGGCTTAGATAATCAATGTCTTATGTTTGCTTTAGTCTAATTTAAGCAGAGATAGCCAATTGGATAACCAATAAGTCAATTGCCTTCCAATATTATTTTTCCTGTCAACTTTGTTGGTTACCATAATATTGTTTGTGATTTCACTGCTGTCTGGCCTCTGGGCACAGAGGGCATGTCACTTTTTTCCTTGACTAAGCACACATTTTTGGTGGAGAAATTGGCGAGGGAAGGACCAAATCCAGAAAATTATGTCACTAGGAAAATAAGCTTGGATTTGTAAATTTTCCGGTGCATTTATCAAAGATATATTGTGAAGAAATGAGTTACGGGTGAAGAAGGTTAAACCTCTAATATGTCACTATCACTATGGTGTGTCCCATATGTTCATATAACTGATGGTATAAGGGATAGAAGGGAATTATCCAAATAATTATATGTTCGATTAATCAGCAAGTCCATTGGATTCCATGATGTCTCTGAAGCAAAGTTTTCCATCTGTTTGAGACCATGTATTCTAGAAGTCACATAACCTCACATGAAGATTAATACAATGTCTTGAGTAAAGTGGTCTACTTGCAGAAGTTTCGATCCGTGAAACTAGATCTAAATACATGTAATATGTTCCCATATAGGCCTATAGAAGTGTGCATAAGGTGTGATTGGTTGGGTGGCTTACTTGTAGCCTGGTCTAATTCTAAGCCAATGCATTGCAATTCTTTTCACCATGATTGCTTGCTTACATTAGCACTTTTGACTATGCAGGAGTTTGCCTGACCTGTTTCGAGTGAGAATTTAGTTCATTTTTCTTAAATTATAGAAAAACGGTTAAGGTGGCCTAAAAATTCAATTAGTACTTAACAACTATCCTAATTTAAAGAGTTTTAGCTTTAATTTACCAATAAATGTTGGTCCATTCTACATTAAAATGGTTGCAAAAATGTATTGTTCATCACCGTAAAAATCAGTGTTTTATTATATGTATAGAAGTATTTTCAAATGAGCTTTTGAAGTACTTACGTTAAGCCAGAAAAATTCAAAAATAGGACATTGCTACTATAGCTAGTCGCCCGCTGGAAGGATGAGTGGGCCCACTAGGCCCAATTATGGCCCATCCAGTGGGCGACTTTTCCTTATTGCCCGTTGAATGGGTGATAGGTTGTTAGTTTTATAAATTTTGGAATCGATATATTTGTTGATATATAATTATTAAAATAACTTTTATTAATAAAAAATCAGTTGTCATCATCTAAATTGATTGTGATTTGTCAGCCTAACGACGAGTGGATCGGTGACGTAAATTCATTTTCGGTTGCTATCCTTTTCCTTCACCATCCGGGATTCTTCCTCGGAGTAGTTTAGGGCTTCGGTTTTGGGCCACAAGCCTAGGGGCGGTTCTAGGACAAAATGTTCTTCCCAAGCATTCTCTTTTTCCTTTGGAAGAAGTCCGATTTACCTCCTTCAACTACAAACTTGGTAAGATGATTCCCTCAACTTTTAATACTATTCGTTTTCCTCCCTAAGCGATTGGCTAGCATTATTGTCCGATGTGGTACTATGGGGTCCAAGCTGTCGGTGTGTTATGTTATTTTTCTTTTTAAGTCTCTCCTTCACCTTCACAATCGCTTTTTCTTCCAATTACTTAGCTTATAAAGCACAAAAAAATATGAAACATTTTGTTCCCTAATTGTATAAGTTAAGGAACAATTTTTCCTAAATTTGAAATAAATTTTGAATTATAAATTGTCCAATTTGCAATAACAAAGTGTCATTTCGAAATTTTTAATACAAAATTTAATTTGAATTTGGAATTTTTTTTTGAAAACAACACCTCTTCCATAACTTCTGTATTGTGAGTACAAAAGTTCCCATAATTAATTTTCTAAGCACCAGAAGCTATAGTTTGGAAGGAAAACCCATCATGAAATTAGAAAATAGAAAAAAACAAAAAGATGACATGGGACACCGATAGGTGGGCCCATAGTGCCACATCAGCTAATAGCCTAATACCACTATCTAAATCGTCTATGAAGAAAAAATGAACGGTATTAAAAGTCATCCTACCCGATTTTATAACTTAGGGACCAAAACCGAACTACCGTAATAATTAGAGGTAAATGAGACTTCTTCCTTTTTTTTTTACGGGCGTAGCGAAGGATTATCTAGTTTGACATATGGGCTGGCCCAACTATGGAAGAAACATGTCATACATTAGAGACGTCTTCTTGCTTTGGACATATAACCTGGGTCAAATTTACCTTACATAAAACCTGGGTCAAATGCCTGGCACGTCCAGATTCTCTCTGCTTAGGCTAACTCCAACAGCTCCTATGCAAAGGCAAAAATGCCTCTTCAGGCCATACTGTTTACAATGCAAGCCTCTCCAACAGATGAGGCAAAACGTGAGCCACATTTGCCTTCGAGGAGAGAGGAGGTGCAAAAATGAATCTCCTCTGTCCTCGAATGCATCCGGCTGGCCCACAGCGAGCGTGGGTGGGCAACGGCAGGGTGAGCACCGCGAGCGCCGTCGGGACGAGGAGGCGAGGAATCGAGGCAGCTTTCGGCGCGGGGACCAGCTTCCGGGCGGAGTAGGGTGTGGTAGCGCGGCCGTGGCGGGTCACGGATGCGCGACGATGGCCGACGGGCGAACTGCTGGCGGCGGCGCAGATGGACTGTGCAGGCGTGACCAGGCGCAGTGGGAGGTCGTTCGGGCGAGGCCGGCATGTCGCCACTTTCTTCCTCCTCTGCTTATTCTCGGTGCCGAGGCAGGGCGAACGCCCGGGCGTGCGGAACAAGCGTGGGGAGCAGCTTCCGGGAGGAGCAGGCAGTGGCGGTGTGGCCGTGGCGGGCCACGGGTGCGTGGTCGCGGGGGAGCTGCTGGTGGTGGCGCGAATAGACTACGCAAGCGTGTCGTGGAGCGCGGAGGTGCGTGGCAGACGGCGGCGCGTCCGGGTGCACGGCGAGAGAGGCGCGGCGGCGGCAAGCGCGGAGGAGGCGTTGCGGCGTGGCAGGGCGAGCGTGCGCACGACGACGCGGTGTTGCCAGGCGGCTGCCGTGGCGGAGCGGTGAATAGAGCGGGAGCGGGACAACGCAGTGGACGCGCAATTGTGCCGCCGGTCGACGGAACCGGGGACTCGCATGCGCACGGCGGCGGACGACGCAACCTGTCCTCATACGCCTCGACGAGACAGCTCCGTTTGCCTCTTTCTTTGGCTCTTGCTGTTGGAGTCCTAGAAAATATAGCCTCCTCTTTTTACTGTACATGAGAGGCAATGACCTATTTGCCTCACCGGTTTGCATGTTAGTTGTTGGAGTCAGTCTTATCAGTGTTGCGTTATGCATCACTGTGTCAGCAGCCCAAGGCCCACCCGCAAGAGGAAGCCCAACAACACTGATGACATGTCTTGTTTGTTTTTAGCTGCAGTTTGTTGTTCCGATATTGCAACCATTGTGTTGCTAAGCAAAATTGCCAAGCAACAAGATGATAACTGCCGTGGTAACGCGACGACGATCGGCCGATTTCCACGACAAAACGGCAAAGCTTTTCCTGTCTCGTAGGAAGGAGTGTTTTATTCTTAAAACATCTAAGCAAAATGAATGTAGTAGATGCAAAATAACCAAGAAAACTAAATTGATTGATTGTGTTTTGTCTTTCCTCACGGCAACAGGCTTGCCTTATATAGAAAGAAAGTTCTCCCAAATCCTAACTACTCATGATTACCTCCTAATTTGACTCTATCTCTAACTCCTCAATAGACTTTATCTCTAAGGCCATTCTCAGTTGCCTTTTTCATTTCACGTGTTTCAAGTGTGACACATCAACCTTTTTCATACAAAATGGAAGTGCATCTCTCACCATACTATTTCATTTCACAATTTCATAAGTTGATCGAGACATTAAATTGTTACTAAGTGGCATGATCGTGTTGGTTGATATATGGTGTTAAAAATGGAAGGAAATGTTTTCAATGCACTTTCATTTGTCTTTCATTAACTTAGAAAAAGGGCCAATGACCTTTCATGAGGATGAAAGTCTTCTCCTCTCTTTCGTATTAATTACGTTGCCATGTCATTTATTTTTCTGACGTGGCAGCTAATTAATATCAAATGAAAGACTCATTAAACATGGCCTAACTTAACATTGTAACTTCGGCATGCCACCTTCCGTTCCACGCAAATATCATCCAGCTATCCCGTTCAGGTGTTGCATCTTTACGTCCACACGTCTCCTTGGTTGCTTGCTCGCACGCTTGTGCTCAAATCAAGTAATCGCGAAACAGACGATTTCCAGCCGAAGCATCCACCTGCAAACGGTTCATGAAAACAGCCAACCTCGAGAGAATAACATTGAAGGCGTGCACGTTAGATACTCGGTCATAGTCCGCAGGTCCCACAGCATCACGCCAGCGTGAGCATGATTCACGGCCATGGCTCCGAAACACGAGTAACCCAACGTCCGAACTGGGTGCACCAGGCCGTAGCGGCGGAGGACAGGAAAAAACACTACTAGAATAGATTACTATAGCAGCGGACGTCCTTTTTATCACTGTGACGGTCCTCTCGAGATGTCCATCGCTAAGTGACTATACATAACGGTGTTCACGACTAAGGGTGTAAAATAGTCACGGACACTTCGAGCCCACGATAAACGTGGCAACGGACCCGCGGCTAACGAACGCGCGGCAGTAGCGGACCCTGTCAGGCCCGTAGCCCATTTAGCTGCGGGCCCGACAGTCGAGCCCGCTGCAGCCGACCGCATCCTTTTATAAAAAGGCGGGGTGCAGTGTCGCACCACAACCTTATCCGCACGCCGTACCGCCACCTAGGGTTAGGGTTTAGGTCGGTGGCGGCGCCGCCACTTCTCTCCTCTTCTCCTCCGCCTCCTCTCGCCTCTGTCCATGGGTCGCCACCGCTTGGGCCATTCTAGGAGCAACCGGTGCTCCTAGGGCCAGCGGGCGTTGGTCCTCGCCAACGATTGGTCCTCGCCAACGCCTGCGGAGCGGCCGCCCAACGGCTCCTCCTCCGGCGGCTCCGGCTCCTACACCGCTGCTCGGATCCGGCGGCAGCTCGAATGCGCTAGCGGCGGCCGTGGAGGCGTTCTTCGCTCCGCCTCCGCCTCCCGTGGCGCTCGCTCCACCTCCGACGGCTCGGGATCCGGCGGCCGTGGTCGTTCCTCATCCGGTGGCGGCCGCTCCTCCTTCCGCGACGCCGCAGGGCGCAGCGGCTCGTGCCACAGCACGCGCCGCGTTAGGCGGCGGGACGGGATGGCGCGAGACGGACGGTGGCGAGACGGGTGGCACCAGGGCAACGGCGTCTAGGGCGGGTCCCAGCTGGGACCCGCCTTCTTTGTTAGTAGGTTAACGGTACCGAGTCGCAGTCCCTAGACCGCCACTAATGCCTTATTAACCTAATGCGCCCGGCTGACAGTCATGGTCCCTAGACCGCGGATAAATTTTTGTTGTAATTAGTGACAAAGCCTCTATGACATGTAATGCATCTGTCACTCGAGACCCTTTTAAACCCGCCGCTATAGTGTATAATTGTAGTAGTGAAATTAAGACATAGCGAAAGTGTTTGCACCGACTATGATCAACAATCAAAATACACTATACATACATGATAATTAGCTAACGCAACTACAAATATATATTTAGTTTGAATGTTGACATGTAGGTTGGAGTGCTTCGGTGGTAAGAGAGTTGTGTTGAATCCAATAGGTTCATGGTTCGTATCCTGGCACAACCATGTTTTTTCAGCTCCATTTTTGGTTACAAGTGCTAACGGCCCAAAATATACTAACGGGCTGTCATGCCGGTTCGAAACTAAATGGGCCGTGCTTGAACGGGCCTGGGCCGTGCCGTACCGGACGGCCCATTTGAACAGGTATACAGGCTGACAAGGCTTAATATTCAATGGATCTTGGCCCAGCCGACAGCCCAGAATACGTTATGCGTAGAGCCTATGGCCCATTATAGACTCCAAATGAGATAACAATTTGTTGTCTCATATCTTCTTTGCCTGTTCTTTTCACACGGCGAGCTTGCACAACGTTAATGGCAGTATAGACGGTAGAGCTGCTGATCGAGTGAATATTAGGGGGTCTTCGCGGGAAAATCAAGGTATGGCGGGTGTCCTATCTCGCCATACTGAGAGCTCCACCACTGCTGGCCGGATCCAGCAGCTCCGTCCACCTCGTGCGGTAGCCTACTAACGCCAGCCAACGGTGGGACGCGGTCATGGAGGCCGCGGTGACGGCAAAGCAGAGAAGCTGAGATATGCCTTAGATGCAAGTAGATAACAGATTAAAATATAGGAGTTTTCTCGTCTAAAATAGTGACCAGTCTTTTTCACGACTAATAGTCATTAGTTGGAGCCAACGGTGTAGATTAAATTTTAGAAGTTAACAACTAATGACCATTAGTAAGGGTAATATTGTCAAAATAATATGTTTATAATAAAAAAATTATCATAACATTAAGTTAGTCAATTTTACATAGATTTATTATAAAACATTTATTTTAAATTTGATTAATCATCGTCATTATTATTAGTCAATTTTTAGTGTATTTAACATAAATTTGTATGAATAAAAAATATCAATTTTTAGTGCATAAACTACCCTTGAACTAATAGCCATTAGTTGAGGAAAAATAATGGCCAATTATTTTGGACCAGAAAACTACTCTTAAAATATTTTCAGTTATTTAACCGATGTGTGCCTAAAACTTAGGTGCCGTTTGGTTTCCTGAGGCTAAAATGAAAGTGACTAAAATTTAGTCCCTTTATCGACTAAACATCCAAACAGGGTGACTAAAACAGACTAAAATGCCTTTAGTCCCATTAGCTGGACCAGGGACTAAAACAGACTAAAATGCCTTTTAGTCACTTTGCTTTTAGTCAGCTGGATCCAAACGCTACCTTACTAGCATTCCAGGTTCCCTTGGTGAGAGAGAAATGAATAGTAGTGCTGAATTGGTAAAATACCACTGACATCGAGATCCCAGGCCATGGGAACTAAATGACGAGCTATTGCCTAGCACTATTACTCCAACAGTAAATGTGGAAATTTTAAGCGAATAATATCCGATGGAGCACATAAACTCCTCACCGCGCAATATCATGCTCCCGAAATCAAAACATACTAGGTCATAGGCTGTGCTGCTACAGAAGACGATGCCTCAGGTTCCAGATGCTCGCTCGGCGTGACGTCGACTCATATAGCGACTGCAGTTCATTCACGACGATGCTCACGCTGGGACGGAACTCCCTCTTGCCTTGCACGCACCGAGCAGCAAGTGCAGCCATCTGCTTGCCAAAATAAATAAGTCTGCAAAGTGAATACTAAGTTCCCAGTAGTGCTGCTAGAGAAAATATGGATTACATCTTCTGCATTAGTGTATTTGCAGCTACTGACTTCTGACTGCACAGGCAATACTCTGCACCAGGCCTACAACGTCTCTGGTATATTTATAAATCCAAAAACACCGGGTTTTATTTTTTTATTTTATGTATGCATAAGATGAGAGGTCAATTCGTTGGTTGGAGTAAGTGAGCTTTGTCACTATATTAGAAACGCATTGATCATTACCTTTATAATATCAGACTTACAAAATTGACTTTATTATCAATCGTGCATAGCATAATTTTATGACAAATGCAACTGTGTATTTAATCATAGGAATTAAACTGCAAATAAAAATGCATGTATTTTGAATCTGTGGTTACCTTTGCTGCACAATTGGGAGGATATTTTCCTTCAAGCCCTGGATCAATTAAGTCTTCCACCTTGTTTAAAGCGAGCCTTGGTCTAGCCTGTTTTCCGGTGTCAATAGATTAGTTTATGTGTCACAATAAGAAATGGGGCTCGTTAGTTTTCAGTCGATGGAAAACTTTCAATCAACACCTAACACCACTAGATTGAAATCAGATGGTTTACAAGAAATAACTTTTTGTATACTCTATACATTAACAGATTTTTGTCCTCTATCTACATGCTACATAAACCTATAAAATAAGTATAATAATACAAATTCTAGTACAAATCATATTGATTGAAAGTTTACCAAACTTTCAATCAATTGAAGAGGAGGAAAAATGGTAAGAATTTCATATCCATATATGCACCCCCAGCATACCCATCTAAGTAGGCAAGAATCGACTCGTCGATAATCAACCACTTCTCGTCCAGTTAAAAGCTCGAGCATTACAACCCCAAAATTGTAAACATCACCATTTTTGCTAGGCCATTCTTTATCCCAAGCCTCATCCCAGTACCTAACACAGAATTGAGGCATAATAAGTATCTGACAACAGTGCATGCCTTGCAATCACCTGAATCAGAAAGCATAGGGACATGTTCTGTTTGGAAACATACTCAGGTGGATCATAACCAGAAGGGCGAGGACCAATACGATCTAAAACAAATTCATCCAATTCATCTTCATTGTGGTCTTTTGAGATACCGAGGTTTCCAATCTTTGCAACATCATTGTCAAAAATAAATATGTTATTTGACGTGATGTTGCTGTGAATGATGCAAGGCTTAGTTCTTTCGTGGAGAAACTCAAGCCCTTGCGCAGCACTTAAGGCAATCTTCACTCGCTGCATCCATGACAAAATAGACACAGATTGGGCTTTTGTATCACCCTTTTTACCTGTAAACATGAATGGTGGCGACATATAGTTTATTTGCAAGTCATATGGATTGTTTTCACATTATATATATTGATATAGAAATAGAATTGGAAATGGAACATGTGATCATTGTATTCGGTCAATCGACTTACAATGTATCCATTCCTAACATCATTCTCAATAATTTCATTCGCAAAGTGCAAATAAACCCAAGAAGCACAAAGATGACCCCTAATTGAGTATGTGATGTAAAAAGGCAATGGTACAAGTGCCAAATGCAGAGAGGTCGCGGATGTTGTCCAAGGACCACAAAGGGATCAAAGGGTAAAGAATGTCTATGATGATAGCAAGCTCGAAAAGGCACATGGAATGGTATTCCAATGATCCACTGCTCTCAGTGGTAGAGCCTAAAGCAGGTAGATGTCATTAGTAGTGCATACTCGATTTTTTCTGGTAGAAGTAAAAATTTAGTCGACGCATGACAAGTGCTAAGAAAAAAAAAGTACAACATACCATATATGATTGATCTTTTGGAATGTGTCTCTATTTGTCCCTTTCAATTTCATTTTTCTTTTTATGAAGTCGCTCGTATGGGAATTATTCCAGAACCGTTTAATTCACTCCCACAAAGAATCGAACCTAGCTCAGGTGGCAGGTGCTCTAACCAATAGGGCAGAGGGTCTTTCTCACGTTCTTTGGAGTTATTACGAATAATATGATACACAACTCTCCTATACTTTCAAGAAAAACTAAGCAAAAAGGACCCCCCCCCCCTCCAAACAACAAAAGTGCAAAAACGATGTTGCCTCTAGATTTACAAACAAAGATAACTATACATATCTAAATTTACAAACAAATTGTGTCCTCTATCATTTCAAAATGTTTATTGTTATCATTATTTGAACAAGAAAAAGAAGCCGTCGAGTTTGCTCTCAAGGTCTAAACTTACCGCACTAATGAAAAAAAGAAAAATTATCCATCACTATCATTTTGAAAAAAATGGACTAAAATACCTCTATATATTTGAGAATTACCCGCCGTTAAAAATAGATTGATTAAAATACTCCTATATATGTTTTTAAATTACCTACCACTACCACTAGATCTCTCATGGTCAAAATTACCTATCTTTACCATTTGTAACAAATATTCAAGATAATATTAATCTTTAACATTACTAAATAATATTCAAGATAATTCTTCAGCTACGTATGAGTAGCACAAGAGGTTAAAACTCAAAAGCAATGAAGTACGCAAAGGCAGCTTTTCAAGAATATGAATTAGAACATACCACAAATCAATTGGTTATGCAGTACATCATGGCCAGCAGCGACTATCTAGCTTCTCCTTCTACGAAGTGCTCAAGATTGTGACATTATACTCTAGTGGATTAATCGAAACATATCTTACATATTCACCATATAACATGAGGGACATGAGCCTTTGATCAATAGATCATTACGCCGTCCAATCGTACATGCAAAGGATCAACAGACATGCATCTAGAGAGTGACACACGGGAGTAACTACACCTGGGAGTATACATGCTTCCAAATTCCCATATTTGTATCATGAATAAATAACCCAATTATCATAACAATTAATTATGTGTTACCCTCCGAACATTAATGTTAACTCTAGCTAATATTCCTAATCTGCCGCCTCTGCCTATTTAAAATAAATCTGAAATACCCTTGATGGATGTTTATAAATTATCGATTTAAAAGAAACACACTAATGCTTGGTTATACAATTAGCTATAGCAGTAAGATTGCTAATATTAGTCGTGGCACAAGAATCAATAAAACTAGAGGAGAAGAGGAACAATATTAGAATAATCTCAGCAATCAAGACAAACTATCATGTTGCATTCCAACGCATATATAAGAAAACAAAAATCTAAAATAATAGTAGAAACAATTATAAATGCCCATAGCTTTTTCACATTTTGATAAAAGAAAAGCATTCATCTACTACAATAAATTAAGCTTTTAATCTGATTATTTAATATTTGATTATATTGATTAATTTTGTCAAACAAGAAATGAAGACTAATCGCGGACACGCGGGTAAGTTGACTAGTTATAAATACATTTGAGCAAAATGGTTGAGCATGTCAATGTATAGCATCTGAGGGTATCTCAGCTCATTGTGCATATGAAAAAGAAGTTAACTGAGACCATGAAGAATATAAAAGATTTCATAATTCATCACCATGAAGAATATCATGCAAGGATCCCCTCGATGAATACTCATAAACAAGAAAGCGGGCATTCCTTTCAACACAGTAACCGAAAAGTGGGACAACATTGTCGTGGTTCAATAATCTTGAAATGCCCTGAACCTGCAAGAAGTGAAACGAAAATTAGAAAGCTATACCTAGCTACAACTAACATTAGTGCTAAATGGAAGGTAGTTTTTTTAGATAAATGGAAAGTTGTTGAAAAGGCAAAGACAGGCAGCCACGACCTGTAATAGGAATTCTTCATCAGGCTGAGAAAAAGTGCCACCAAACTCTTTCAGCACATATTTCTGACTAAACAGCTTCATCACAGAAGATTTCCGGCCGTCTTTCATCTCTCCATAAAACATCCCATGCCCAATTGTTGTACTGAAGTTTCTGGTTATTTCCCGTAGTTCAGCCAGGGAAATGATTAGCACAGGAGTAGATGGGGCAGGTTGCTGGGGTATGAAGTTTCCGCCTTCATAGGGAAAAATTCATAAAAGCTCAATAAACTAAATATAAGCTTGTTGTACAGCTTAGAGAGGATGTGAATGGATAAATGGTTAGTTGTATTGTACTTCTCAAAATTGGGCGATATATATGTAGTACATGACGTCACAAACCCTAGACCGTTGTTTAGTGACCATTTGGCTCTTAAAACTCTAGACTCTTACACAGTATAACATTACAATATCATCTAAAGTCTGAGTCACTTTGGTGGTGCAAGGGAGGCAACAACGCTATGGGCAGCCATTTGCGCCAGGTAGGCATGGACAGCTGCAGCAAGAAGCGGAAATGGATAAATGGTCAGTGACCATTTTACATCTTACTGTCATTAGTACTGACATACTATTTGCCAGACGTAACCATGATCCATATTACTATACTCCTCCCCCATTTAACAGTTCTCCTGATGTAGGGGCATGGTGGGATACCATACCACTGATAAATCAATTTTTACATTATTATCTTTCCATGTTACCTGGATTACGAATAGGCCTTTACCTCAATGGTAAGGTACCTAAGGACCTAGCATACCCTAGGTCTCAGGTTTGATCCCCAGTGGGAGCGAAATTCCGGACTAAGTTAAAAAAAAATTCTCTTGCCTCTCCCCCAAGCCAAAGCATGTGTAAGACCCTACTGGGACCAATCGTAGGTGTTGCTCCTTATTTTATGGCCGGTGCACTATGAAGCTCTCACACAGATTAAAAAAGGAGTCACCATATCAAGAGGGAAGGTGGTTCGGGAATTTTCTAGATTTGCGTGAGAAGGTCCTCCTTCTTAAGCCAATGTTGTTGGGGGCAGTCCCAGGCAGGTCTAGTTTTTTTAAAAAAAATGTTACCTGGATACCCAAAGGGTGCCGGTGGTCCAGCCATTGCTCTCAACCTGAGCGGCTGCAGATTTTTCCTGCTCTTCCTTAATCTATCTGCCACTTCAATCATTTCTGGACGCAATTTCTCCTCCAATCTCAAGCACTCAGCTGCTAGCTTTGCAATATCTTCTAGGATATTGATGTTCTTTCTTCCATCTGCAATTTCCTCATCAAACATTTTTCTTAATTTTTTTCCTTTTTTAAGGGACGCATTAAAATTTTGAATAAGGTTAGTGTTCCCATCTGCCGCTTTCTTTCTAGTGATCAGTTCCACTAAAATTACTCCGAAGCTATATATATCACTCTTTGGAGTCAGAATCCCAGTCTGAATATACAAAGGATCAATGTAACCTATGGAACCACTGATATTTAAGGTTTGCTCAGCTTCATTAGTAGAAAGCAACCTTGCTATTCCGAAATCTGATATCTTAGGCACATGATTTTCGTCAAGTAGTATATTAGCAGGTTTGATGTCCCCATGAAGAACAGGACTGTACATTGAATGCATGTAAGATAGCACTTCAGCCAACTCGATGGCAATGTTCACGCGTTTGTCCAAAGGAAAGGAGTCATGGCCCCCATCAGCATTGTTGCTGTGAAGGATGTTGTAAAGATTCCCATTACCAACAAATTCCATAACGATTGTTAGAGTATTTTCCTCAGTGCAGCAACCAAAAAGTCTGACCACGTTCTTATGGTTTATTTGAGAGTGCACAATCACCTCCTTGGCAAACTCTTCTTTCCTGGTTCCATCTTTGTATTTCTTTACTGCCACTGGACGTTGATCATCCAATGCTCCTTTGTAGACTTCACCGAATGCTCCTTTCCCTAGCAAAGTGCTATATCCATGGGTAATGTTTTCTATCTCCTTCACCGTGAAAGATCTCAAAATGCTGTTATTCTTCACCTTTTCAAGTATCATACGTCCATTAACTTGAAAAAAATCTCTAAGATTGTTCCCTTGGTAATCCATGTACAGATCATTAACAACTGAAAATCAGTTAGTGGCTGCTTGCCTACAGAAACAATGTCAAATATTGTTACTAGCTTCCTACAATTTTATGATTTTTCTTTTCACAATAAACTAAAGACGAAGACATGTTAAATTTCCAGTATATGAACTTCGAGTGTCACATTCACACATGATGGACAATGAAGAACAAATGCATCTGACTCACAAATCACAAGTGGCTGTGTAATTGATGGAATCTCAGTATTATATATGTGCCACCCACTAGAAGAGACTGAATCTACTATTTTTCCAATGTGTGTCCATCACAATACAACTGAAGACACTGAGCCTATGCTATTTTTAAATATTATTTATATGTGACGCTTAGTGAATTGGTTCAAAACGGACTAACCATGTCATATATTTAAAATTGGAGTACTAGATTATACCATCCAGCCAATTGCCATAGAAAACAAAAATCAAAATCATGTCCAACAGATACACATACAAAGAACATTTTTTTTTCAAAATCAATGAACACTTAATTTTACAGCTAAACAAAAGGAAAAATGGCATCCATTTCCTTAGTTCGTTTTGGTTAATCATAGATATTCTAGACACGGGACTTGTTTATCAGCTAAAGAATTGCATCATAGTTTTCCCTTGATCCTGCAAAACCCAAAAAGAAAGTAATCTTGTATGACCTTCATTAATCATTGAGTTACAGTGTCGATGGACGTAGAGGAAGGACGTATAGCAAAATACAACGATTTGGCTTACTGCAGGAGGAAATCGCTATCAAAGATTACAGTCATCCGAGCTCCTGACTGGATATCACATATCAGTGAGTGATCCTATTCGCTATTCCCATACCGCAATAGAGCAGAGTAGCGCCGGCGGGCAGAGCAGAGGTCACGCTGCCGGCCGTCGCCTGCACAGACAAAAAACTACAGAAAGCTAAGAGGGGGAAGCTTTGATGGATCCTACTATCCTACGGTGGTGGCTGGCTCTGCTCTGACAAGATATCACCATCGTAGGTCAAGACTTCCATTTTGTACCACCATGATCTAGTGCCCATGGAGTGCAAACAGAGATCAAAACCCAAACAAACTGCAGCCTTGTCTACGTAGTTAATGGCTGGACAGTGGAGCTCAACTTCCAAGATAAAAAAAAACTATAAAGAAAAAGCACCCACCATCTCCGATCAGAATGAAACTGCAAGGAGAGATGAGAGCATACCGATCCGATTTCTCAACTACAGTGATTGGGGACCTACCTCCACAACGGCGCAGCCGTCCGGCTTTCTCCGCAATCCGTAGGAGGAGGGGAAAGGGGAAAAACAAGGAAAAGGACGCCCAGTCTACGCGCAAAGAAGACCTCAAGGATTTGGAACCAGAAGTCAGTCGTGAAATAATTTATTAGTCTATCGGTAGTTATTTTCGCACCCGACATCTATAGAAAACTTGTTGAAGCATAATACGTGAATTATCCATCTATTCACTGTGTCAAAGTCCTGATACAACTGATGAATGTAGCTGGTGATACCACAGTAGAGGTCTCGTGTTTGAATGGATGCAACTTATTAAGAGGAGTTTTCTGATACAATATAATAACCATTATTTTTCCTCAACTAAAAGTCATTAGTTGCAGGATAGTTTAGTAATTATAGGAAATAATTAATTTTTATTTATTTATATGATTTTTTGTTAATAACACTAAAATTAACTAACTTAGTAATATGGATGGATTAGATTATGAAAATAAAATTAGATTAGTAACTTTGATGTACATTATTAAAATAAAAAATAATTATTATAAATATATTATTTTGACAATATTACCTTTACTAATAATCATTAGTTGTTAATTCTGATAAATCTACACAGTTAGATCCAACTAATGACTATTAATTGTGGAAATACAATAATCATTATTTTGAACCAGAAAACTTAAATTTGTGACTGACTCCTATCCTACGTTTGCAGAACTTGAGGAAAGGCACACATAGCTCAGTACTTGGATGTTGAAATGTCATCATACATCCTTGATCATGCTACTTTTCCACACCCGCTCAAGTTTAAGAAAGTTCTGGACTTTTCTTTGTGTTAAGCACATCATCCTACAAATTGTCATTTTCAACAGGTCGTCCGATAAGGTCATCATTTTTCTCATACTATAAAGTGCATCGTTCGCAAATGTCATATTAGGGTGTGTTCGTTTCTGGGGTCTAAACTTTAGAGCTGTCACATCAAAAAGAATCTTATTATTTAAAAGTACTAAATAAAGTTTAATTATAAAATAAATTACAGGCCCCTAGACTAATTTACGAGACGAATCTAATGAGGTTAATTAAGTCATGATTAGAAGACGGTTACTGTAGCATCACTTTAGCAAAACATAAATTAATTAAGCTCATTAGATTCATCTCAAAAATTAGCATCAATCTGTCAATAGGGTTTTATCATTAAATTGATCGAAATATTTATAAATAGTAAGATTCTCTTTGATGTGACAGTGCTAAATTTTAGAGGGTAGGAAACGAACGGGGCCTTAGGCCTTTTTCTCATACTATCGAAGGCCTAGGAGGATCCTATTTTCTTCAGAACCTAGAGTTACAAGATATTAATGTGGTCCCGGAAGTCAATAAAGTGCATTGTTCGCAAATGTCATATTGTTATATTGCTGTAATTGTCGTATGGAAATAATTTAAGGTACATTTCATATATGGTAACATCGTAAATTGGTCAACCAATGTGAGCTCATTTTAGGTCCATTTTAGGACACGGCTTCTCTCCTCCCGCCGTATACTCCCATGCATACTCCGGAATACATGTCATCTTCTGATTGGTCACGATAGCTTTGTGGGCCACCTCAATAGAAGATTTTCCTCTAACGTCGTTTAACCTGCCATGCCGATGTAGATGCAACTAGCGCTCATCCCCATCTGGCGCAGTCGCTGGCTCCTTGCCTCCCGGCATCCACGATGTGCCTCCGTTGGTTCCCTGAAATTTGTTTTGGTGAATGGACTGCTGTTGTTGAGGGCGTCACCAATTACAGAACTTTATCCCCTCGGACTTCGACCTCAGAAAATGAGAAAAGCTCAAGCAACACTAACAGAGATCAACATCCGCCTATGCAGATCTTCGACGCTTGGAACAAGTCAACAAGTCTTATCAAGCTGCTTGCCTCAAATCAACTATCTTAATCTCTATTTGAACTTTGCAGCAGCATCAACAATTTTGCAGTTCTGAAGCTGTACGAGATTTTCACTTCTGTTTATAGTCTTGGTGAGAGAGATGATTAAAGCACAGACCATTCTTTTCGGAGATGAGATGAAGAAGACAGTAGATACACGACATATAAACGGAGGACATTAGGTGCAGACGGCGCTCCGTTCTATTGGGCCAGCGAAAAATTGAATCCAATCAGAACATGCCACGTATATGGGAGTATGCATGGGAGTATATGGTGGGAGGAGAGAAGCCGCATCCCTAATTTTATACCAATATAAATACCAACAAGGGGGGCAACAGTTTTTTCCCATTTGTTCACAATTCACATCCAAAGGCGTGGACCTGCCTTCTCAATCGATATAGTTGATGACTCGGATCCACTATGAGCAACAATAGCGTGATTACCATATTTTTGTTCTCTATGTTTCTTGGATCCCTACCATTAAGTGCCTGGTGTAAGTATACTGATAAACCTGTGTGTGACATTGATGAACAAGAAAATATACGCAGGTCGTCCTCATCTACAGGACACTATGAGTCCTATGGCTGCAGTTGTCAACTCCACAACATTAGCGGAGAAAAAAGTCTCATTCGTATTCTGCGTAGTAACGCTGTGCAATTACTTCAATCGAGTGAATGAGCGGTGCTTCTGCTGCCCCAGCGGAGACCGTAGAGAGTATTGCCACTTGTCCATGGACGAGTGTAGGGCCAACTGTGCATCTTGCAACCCCAAATCTAGTTGCTGTCAGATTTGATACAGAATAAAACTACGTCATCATCAAGAGTTGCGCTCGAGTCAAATTTGTTTTACTATTATTTGTCATATGTCACCCCTATGACCTGCTCCCTAATTATTTGCACTCCAAAAAACTGGAACTCGTTATCCAAACCTAGTAACGCAGCGTTACCGATAGTGAATTTGGTGCATTCCGTGGGAAAAGTTCTAACGCGTGTGTCTTATTTTGTGTAGACGGCGTAGTATCCTTTGATCGCGCTATTTTCCACGCGGGCCCAATTTTGAGAAAATTATAGCCTTTTGTTTGTGGTAAGCACACCATCCCACAAGTGTTCATTTTCAACAGGTCTTCTTCTTCCTAACGAAGCCATGTGCTTGGTCTGGTCATCCCAATCAGGTCATCATTTTTCTCATACTATCAAAGTGCATGTATAATCGTCTCAAAGATAAAAGGAATAAAGTGCATACATAAAACTTGCAACATGTGCTGCACAGTAAATGTCGGCTTCTGAGAACAAAGGCATACGTACAGTAACTAACGGAGCTAAAAGCTGTTGAAGCCGAATTACAACCAGCGCTCATGTGAACGCAACAAGTCAACCTTTGCTCTAGCAATCAACCAGTAAACAAGATAGCATGGAAAGTGGAGCAATGCCAAGGCGAGATACCTGCACGCACGCAGAATTCGATCGTCATCGTAGCAAAGAAGAAATGGCACTCTCTAAAGTGAAAATAAAAATATTGAACGCAAAACTGGCCATACCAAAATGGTGCCCAGGATGCTGAGGGACTGAGAAAAGGGTAAGGCCACCTGCGCATATGGACAAAGCATAGCACTGTCAAATCTTGTATCAAATACAGAAACTAACTCAAACCATGCATGAATGTAATGGCTATTGCAAAACGGGAGGTAGTTTATGAGTATATGCTTCTCAGTTCTCACCATGTCAAACCACAAGCATGGGTGATCCACTGGACGATCACATACAAGCATGTCCAAAGGATGAAATATGCTATTCTGAACCATGGAAATACCTGGAAAAGGAAGAGCAGAACAACCGCACAAGGTTTTACATGACTGCCACAGTCAATGACTTTAGTAACTCAGAGTAGGTAGATGACCCTTGATCTGATTGGGACGTTACTAACCAACGTGTTGAGTGCAGTCTCTGTCAGTAGGAAGACCAGGTTGAAAGAGTGCATGCAGCCCATCACCTGCGAACGACGTGTGAAATTGATTCATGAGTTAGTTGAATTCGAACTATATGCATCGGCTGCATCTATAGTAGTTTAAGATGTGCCACTATAGTTAGGTACCAATATATAGGATCTCGAGCGATGAGTACTCACTGCGTTGAGACTGAAGTGCGCGGAGGACATGAACGGAATTATCAGGCACCAGAAGACCGCATCCGTCAGCACAACCGCTCCAGCACTGACCTGCAATCACAGACGACAGCTAGCGCCAGATGAAGTTGCCGAATACAGTATGCAGGGCATTTACTTGTGGTTAAGAAAGATTGATCTGAACTATTTTGTTTATGTTGTAACCGGTAAGTCTCGTGAGTCGGGCACGGAAAATTCAGTAAGAGCACATACATGGTCAAATCTACAAAGGCAGTAACACTGGAAATGACCCCATCAGCACACAGAAGAAGTATATATACCTGGTACATGATTTGCAAGAAGCACTCCAATCGTTGAAGCCCTTCATCACCAGCAGTACCTGGATCCTCGGCGCCATTGCTGTGGAGTAATCTGACGCCGTTCTCCGGTTGGCCAGCAACGCGATTTCCTGAATGCATCAGGCATCCGTATGCAGAGAACAGAGTGGCCACCTGCACGTTGGGTAGACTGCACACGTGAGCTCTCCTCATATGTAACTGTGCGTAGCGTGCCGAAAATCATATTTGAGTTCGTCAGAATCGTACCGCAAAATAGGCGATTTCCAGCAAGAGCGTCCACCTAAACACGGTCCACGGAAACTGTTATCACGGATACTGAACTTGAGAGGCGACCAGGACATTGCCATTGTTGTTGAGAGTGCGGCACGTACTCCGTGTAGTACAGCATGATGCTGGCGTCGTAGGTCCGCAGGTCCCAGAGCAGCACGCCGGCGAGCGCCACCACGGCCGTGGCTCTGAACGCGAGCAGCCACGCCGGGCGCACCCGGGCCCAGCAGCTCCTCCACGGCCGTGGAGCACCCGTGGCGCCGCCCGCCTCGTGCGGCGGCTCACCACCGCAGCCGGCTAACTGCGACGACGCGGCGGCGAGCCGGCTCTCCCGGACGATCGCGGCGAGGGACGCCGCCACGGAGGCCGCGACGACGCCGAAGCAGAGGAAGCTCTGCCACTGGACCATGCTGTTTGTTGGTTTGACCGGTAGAAGGCAGTGGCACGCAACCGGCAACGATGACGAGGTATACAAAGGGGCGGCGCGGCGGCGGTTGCTGGCTTGTTGCTGGTGTCATTTTGACCGGCCGGTGTTGCTCACGCGAACACGCCCCAAAAATTGATTACGAGTGGACTGGTGGATGCTCCGAATCCCCAGTTTATTAGCTAAGTATCAGCCTCGCTGAGCAGGCTGTGCGGAACGGCCGGTGCAGCCCTCATCTCTCTGCCCGGATGGAACGAAGCTAACAGTGGCTACTGGATTTTTTCTAGATAAAGAAAATACATAGCATCTATTAGAAGTCTAATATATATGCATACTCTTTTTTTCAAAATTAGCTTTACATGCCCCATCCTCAATAATAAGCAGTTTAAAAATCCAAATCATTGAAAAAAAGATTATTCACTAGAAAAAAAGGTTTAGAAATCTATCCGTAGGAATTTATATTTGATCTTTAGAATGCCAGAGGATGTCCTATTAAGGATCTCAATATTTCTTCATTTCGTCTTGCTAATTAAAATATAAATCTAATTGAAACCTTATAAAGCTCTAACATATGATGGTGCTATGAATCGTGTTTATGTTGTCAATTGATGGCTAACAAGAAGATCTTGGTTTCCTACAGATTTGTTTTTTGGAATCTCCTACAGTTTGTATTTTAGTACAACAAAAACGTGTATGAACTCTTTCGCTAGCTTCAACAGAAGCCGGAGTACACGAAGGCCCGTATTTACTGCCGCGGACCGCGTTCAGGCCCATAATGACTCGGCCTGAATCTGTTGGAGTTGCTGGACCTAACCAGACAGCAGATTCAGAAAACGTAAGCAACGAGCCCAACTCGTCAAGCTGCTTCAGAGTTCAGACATGCGCAAAGCACAGAAACTTTCACAAATACTCACCACATGGTGATTTTTATTGTTACAAAAAAAATTATATGGTGATTCTTTTTTTTGGCGTGGAGACCACAAGATGAATTTGTAGTCGAGGGGATCATTTTGCTCGCCCGAATTTTGTCATGGTGCGCAGCATCAACCTGAGTGCGGTGACTGCGGTACACTAACGTCTGGGCGACCGGGACCGCGTGTCTGTTACTGTGCAGCAGTTGAAGCCAGTCAATGCCGTGGGGTTAAACACCGTTGTTTGTGTCTGTTACCGCTGCAGACACCTGACAAAACAAAGAATCTGCCGGCCCCCGAGCCTCGTTTCTTCGTCCTACTCTCGGGTCAAACAACGCGGCCGCACCTGTTTCCTTTACGCTGATGGCAACCGCGACGCAACGCACTGATGCAACTTGTTCTGGTTGCTGATCGTTGTTTGTGACGCGATCAATGATATTATCCCGGAATCAACATCCTCTACCGACCAGCTAATCTGCAGATTTTTTTCCCCACGCAGACCGGGCGTCAATGCGCCGATAGCAATCAGAGAAAGATCTCTTTAAAAAGAACGTTCCCCAACAAACGCTGCTCATCAGCTCAAAGCTACTAGTCTTTGCAATTATTCAGATTCGAGGACCGCCGTGACTCTAGAGGGCCATCCACGATGCACAACCGAATCGATACGCGATGCATATTCTCATTCCGATCCGTGCATCAAAGCGATCTTTGCACGAACCAGACACGGGCTACTGGCCTGTGACTGAACCACGAGAAAATGAACTGGAAAGAACAATGCTTAAAATCTAATGTATCTCTCCAAGCAACAGCAAGAAAAACGATGGCATTGTATGTACAACCAAAATGGTGTAAACAAAAGAAACAAACGGTACCACTAACAGTGGCCCGGTCCTCACTACCAAAATTGCTAGCTGTGTAAACACAGCCGTACTCAGAAACATCAGCAATATTTACAGAGCCAAAACACAAAAGCCTCTCTTACATCACCTACTGGTCAGATTCCAGCAATCTCCTCAAGTTGCAGATGGCCTCCGGAGACAAGCTCTTGCAAAACCTTAGCCTCCCAGTCGGCGCCTGTTCTAGAGGCGCCGAGTTCCCGCCGAGCTCGGACATGAAGCAGACAATGATCACCGTGAGGTTGTCAAAGGTTTTGAGCCTCTTTGCCTCCATGGCAAGCTCTCTCGCACACCTCTCAGGGTCATCATGCCGTCTGAGCCCCTTCCGGACCATGGTAACTGCTTCCTGGCTAGTCATGACATCCCATATCCCATCACACCCTATGATGAGAAATTCATCATCCTCGGTCAGGGTAATACGCTGGATCTCTGGCTCAGCAATGAGAGGTGATTGTGAGCCTTCAGGCAGTTTCATGTCCCAATCCCCCAGAGCTCGGGTCACAGATAGAACCCCATTGAGGTAACCGTCTTCAATGTATCCACCAGACTCAATGACCCTTCGACGCTCTGCATCGTATGTCGGCCTATGGTCTCGAGACATCTCCACTGCTTCCCCTTTCCTACACAGGACTGCACGACAATCACCGGCGTTTGCAACCAACAACTCCCTGCAAGATACAACCAATTATGTCAGCATGAATTATTTAAGGAAACATAGCAATTCATGAAGTCTTTGGTTTCACTTACCTCCCAAGGACCAATGCTGTCAGTGCGGTAGTTCCAGCAGAACGGTTGATGATCGAATCATCAGCTAGAGCAAGATCAGCACGCAAAAAAGCTTTGAAGATTAAGTTCTCAACAGATTCAGCAAACAGTTCATCCACTTGTGAAACTGGTGGAAAATCAACATCTTCAAAGAAGATCTTCATTGCATGGTTTTTCATGTAGCATGCTGCATCAGAGCCCCCATGACCATCAAACACCTAAAAATGCAACAGAACAATCAGTTCAATAGGGTTACTAAAATCTGCATTACATTCAAGCATGGTCGACAAAACATACCCCATAGAAGGCACTAGGCATCAAAAGTGAGCCCAGATGACCAGAAAGATCATCAATTCGGATATGTTCATCCTCCATGTACCTCCTAGGTCCAATATCAGCAAAGCTACCGGATCGAATAATAGGAACAAATTCCTGTGGTTCCACAGATACACTAGCCCCAATAGTTGTTGCCTTGAGCTCCTGCATTAAGCATATAAACTGTTAAATACAATGTCATCTTAAACTCCCAAATTTAATAAAGTAGATAAGGTAGACTTGGCTTCTTTCGGTTGACAAACTAAGGCAAATAAACCACAAAAATACTTCAGTTTCTTAGATTGAGCCACAAATCAACACTAGATGAATTGACCAAACCATTCTACTACTAAAGGAGAAAGCAATCACTATAATATTATTCACGCAGTTCCATAATAATTATTAGTTTCAAAATTACACGTTAGAAGGAAAAAAACATAATAATTATTAGTTTCAAAATTACATGTTAGAATAAAAAGAAACATAAGAACTGCTACTTTGAATTGTTGGGACAACCATTCAAGCAATTCTGCAGTATGCAAAACTAAATCCTACAAGGGATTTTTTTAGATAATGGAAATTAAATCCTTCAGTTTCTGCATCATTAAAATCCTCTAAATTATCCCTAATTAGATTTCGATAGCATGGAAAGGCCACACCAGCAGCTGCAGGTAATCTAATCTAACAAAATCCGCTATTGAAACATGAAGGTTGAAAACTTGCGTAGCTGAAATCGAAAACTCACCAGATCGGTCACCTCGACGGTGACCTCAACAGCGGCCTTCGGCGACGCCACCGGCTGCACCGGCCCGGCCGCCACACCAACCGCTTCCTCAATGACCTCGACGCTCTTGACGGCGCACCTGTGGAACGGCGCCTCCAGCAGCGGCACGACCTGATGCATCACCTCCGCCCCAGCTCCCATGTCCTTATCCAACCCGCTCAACAGCCTTCCTCCGAAATCTCTCGTCTTTCCGAGTCCGGACGAACAACCGCTCGATCCGCCCTCTTCTTGCTCGGCCTCGAGAACTTTTTCTCACAGCCAAACCGGACGATTCGCAGACGTCTGGGACGATTAACCTCGATCGACGAGAAGCACGCGCAAATCCCCGAAAGAAGCGGTCTTTCCACAAGCCGAGAGAGGGTAACGCGCAAAAAAAACTTTTTTGTTTTCCCTGGGACACAACACGGAGCACTGACCTGACCCGATCCGAACAGAGAAATGGCGGAGGAGTTGAGGCGTTTGCTATTTATGCGCTGGTGGAGGAGATGCTCGAGGACGGCGGCTGCCGGTCGGAGACGGGGGTGGTGACCGGCAAGTGGCCGTGACGGGGACGGTGCCTTTGGTATCGTGCGCGGGTGGGAGTCCCGTGCTACCGGCACGCGTGCGTTTATTACACAAAGGGTGGACGCCGACCCGGTTTCAGCTAGGTTTAGATGATCCGTGCGCTCGTTTCACACCTTTGGCGTGTGGGAACTGGAGAGCGCTCGTTTTTGTTCTATTTTTATCTTTTCAAAAAAATTCATTTGAAAACTAATTTTATAGTGTTTTTGGTATTTTTGTGGCTAGTGCAAGATAAGATGTTTTTTTTAAAACCGAGGCTTTCATACAATAGAAAGTGGTATAGTACATATATGTATTTTGGAAGTACTTTTTTAATATCAAATGATGATTGAAATTGAAAGGTTTGACTGTTCATAAAATTCATATTTTTATTTTGGCGGAATAGTCAACCTTAGATATTTCCCCTTTTTTTGTTAGAATAGTCTACACACTTTATCCGCACCGTAAAAATAGCCAATACTCTTTGTATGCATGAACATAACATATCATGATTGTAGTTTAAATAAAAAAACACATACAATTTTATCTATGTTGATTATTGAGAATATAAATACTATGTCATGGGATGTTTATTTATAAATAATATTCTGATATTGTAGTATGTTATACAGAGATAGATAGATATTGGGTGAGTATGCTAGTATGTACCTCTATATTTGTCAACATATTACCTAGTTACTAAAAATGTTAATAATAAGGAAGATATCCGGAGTGTACTAATGTTGCTTTTGCCACCAACAAGACAGATGTGGTTTACATCCATTCACATCTTCCACGTGTTTGACAACAAGGAAAATGTGCTAGGTTATCTTTGCCAATGTCTAATTATAGCTCGTGGCCCTTTTACTCTCCCACAAACCCAAACTCGTTCGAACTCCCATATAGCACGATACTAGTACTTGTCTTTTTTGAAATTTATTAGTTAACTAAACTTTGCCAATTTTCTTGGTTCAAGATGCTTTGCAATTTTTGTATATATAACAAGATGCAATTGCGTAGGTAAACGAGCGAGCTTTGCAAACTATGGGAAGGGCTGGATGCAGCGGTTCCCGCGAGATTCAACGGGAATGTTACAGTGTAGCCAGCATCTGCCGATCAGGGCGGCTCTCGCGAGTGCAAAGTGGTTGCTTCGAGTGGGAGGGTTGGAATTGGAAAGGGCCGGTCAGTTCATTCAGTGGTGGAGGACGGCGCGTGGCCTCCACGCCACCCCTGACCCGCGGCCTTTTTCCCGTGGCGGGCGACGAGTCAACGGCTGGTTTTCCCGCGGCTTCTCTTCTGACGACTCGAGGCCGAGGCACGGAAGCCAATTCCGCGTTGCCTTGCTCAACTCAACTCAACCCAGCGCCGCCGGTGGCGTGGGCAAGCGGGCCGTTCCTCGTTGGCCGACGCGTGCGTGAATCGCGACGCCTTATCTTTGCTGCCTCGGCGTTTCGTTGCGTCGTGCGATGCGATTCAGGTCCTGAAAATGAAAAGGACGCCGGGTTCGTGTCCAGCGTCGGATCCGATGCTCAACTGTAGCAGCAGAGGCACGGAGAAATCTGCATTGTGACGCGTGTGCGTGCAACGTGTCGCTGCAGAGCGAGCTGGCTGGCCAGCTCCACTATTCCCTGCTTGGTCCCGGCCTCCCGGGCACGTGCCTCGGGGGCACGCGTATGTGCCCGTCGCACGCCGCGCGATCGATGGGCGCACCACGGCTTCGTGGCGTCCTTGCTCTGAGATCACAAACAAATCCGTACCAGCTCTCAGTTGGCAGCGACCGAACGGCACAAGCAAAGATGTTTATCAGGCTCAAAAGACAAAAGGGGGACAAGGAAACCGAACAAATCCAACAACAACGCACCGCTGTGCCGAGCTGATCCGCCTGGCAAGTCCATCCGGTGGTGCCTACGTACGCCGGCCCTGACGTAACTCGCCTTGCTTTCTGTTGCGATACCACCCAATCTGTTCACAACACACTTGCAGTTTTGCTTGCTCTGTTCCGCTCGCCTATCCCCCTTTCTGGAGGGAACACTTGTTGCGTCCTGGGTTACGGCGACCTGCGGAGCACACACGTAACGGGAAGCGTCAGTGCCACACGGCAAAGCATTCGCCTTAAGAATATACTTATATCAGACGTGCAGCAAAAAAAGTGTCACTCGACACTCGTGGAGGAGATATCATGCTCCGGTTTTCTATTGAAATATATACTCCTACTAGTAGTACATGTTCTCACTGAAAAAATATCTTGTAAAAATCAGCTCGCGTCACCGCCTCTTGCCTAGCTTTAACTTCTTTTTTCATTAATTAAGATAGGAAAAGGACGTACCATTTGTTAGCCAAACTTTTTCTTTTGCATCTCCGTTAGCCACGGTAAAGAACGGCACCCAAAGAAAATAAATACTTTTGCGTTTTGTTATTGGCAATACCTTTGTTTGGCACCAATGAGAAATCAACAGGTCACCTTCCGTGCAACCACAATAGGAGGAACTATGGTTTTCAAAACTCAAAACGCTCAAAAACTATAAAAACTGAACTTATCGGTTCAGCTCAATTTCTAACATCGGTCGTTTTTTTTTTTGACAAAATCGGATTTAGTTACTGTAGTAAAAAACTGTTTTCGCTCTGTTTCAACAGTTTACCAGCCGGTTTACAGCAAAAACCAAGATTAGCGGTTTTGTGAACCCTGGGAGGAACAAACCTCAAGTGCTTTCTCAATCCTTTTTGGCGCGCCTTCTTTTGCGGTTGATGTAGAGGGTCGAATTGGCATGCAATGCAAGGCGGTCCGGTCCGATGACTACTCTCAAACCAGCATCATATCTTCATATTTGCCTAAAACATTGTTAAAAGTACAACATTAGAGCAAGGCCAATGTAATGACCAACCAGTCCTTATGAGTGGGATCCACTATCAGTTAGCTTTAGCTGTGACATGCAACACAATGCTCGGCTGAGATGAGTTCTTAGACGTGGGACCTATGTGAAGTAAAAAAATCTGCATGCCTCTCTCTCCCGTGACTATGGCTAAGGGTCCCATAGTGCGTTATTATTTTTATTCCTATCCCGCCGATAACTATGGCTATGGGTAACTTTTGCATTTATTTTCATAAGGACTACTTCCACAATGGCTATGAGTGGTCAATAGGGCTTCATTTATTCCATAAGGAAAAAGTATATTTTACTTCCCGAACAATCCACTATGTCCAAATTATACCCGAACAAAATCTTGTCTCACTTTACTCCCTCAAACAATTTAAGTTGGCTCAATTTACTCCCTTATGTAATTTCTCTTTTTACGAGTTGAGTTTAGTGCTCAAATTTTGCACAACTATATTTTTCATTGAAACTTACGTTAAAAAAAGTACAATATATATTTTAAACGTAGTTTTTATAGTTTAATAGCATCAATGTCATCTTAATTGTATAGCTCTAGAATTGTATACAAAATATTTAAGAAAAAATATAAAATATTTTCTTTTATATAGAAAATAGTACTATCTATCATCATGCAAAAGTTGAGCTTGAAATTCAAATTGTACAAAGAGAAAAAAAGAGAAAATGTATAAGGGAGTAAATTGGGCCAAGTTAAATTGTTTGAGGGAGTAAAGTGAGCCCAGATTTTATTCAGGGTGTAATTTGGACATAGTGGATTGTTCGGGAGTAAAACAGACTTTTTCCATTGCATAATGACCACTTTTTCTTTCCATTGGGGTTGCCCTAATACCGGATCCTCCTGTCAGCACGTGAAACAGTAAATCTTTGTTCCTCCTCTAATGGTTGTATAAATGGTCCCAATAGATAGAAGTTACCACGGTCTCCAGGAATTTTTTTTTCCATTTAGAATGAGGCACTTAGTTTTCATTAAAATCTCACTCATGGAAATATTCTTAATAACAAAGAGTAAATAAATATCCGCAGAGTTTAGCTAGGGTAGTCATCCTATATGTCATAACCTACGGAAAACCTGTACAAAATAAATAATCAAACAAATGCAGACTAATCTCAGTCGTTTAGTTTAGACCCCCTGTGGTCCATATAGGTTGTCAGTTTCGTTTATGATTATTTCTGTTGATTTTACGATTCTTAAGATTAGCATATCTTCTGTAGGTGATATACTTGTCCATGTTTGCGTGTATGTTTCACAGAAAAAAAAATCAGGCATCATAACCAGAAAATAATTGCACAAATCACAAGACATTTTATCTTTTTTCCTGTCATATACCTATGACATTATCCAGCCTATAGTTTCATAGAAAAAAAAACAAAGGTGCACCGATCCAAAGAACAAATAGATGAGCACTAAGAAAGCAAGCACAACTCCACTGGTGTGCAAGAATTAGGCATGTTACTCTTTCCTCCTGGTCAAAAGATGTTTTTTGCTCAGAGAATTATTAAGAGAAGATAGAGATGAATCAGGACGAATCAAGTTTTAAGATTTTGCTTTAACCACTTGTTTAAAGCACACGATAGATTAGCTGCGACGTCTGAGACGCAACATGATAAGAGTCGCATCTGTGTCACCATAAAACATTACTGGTAGATATCCAAGGTACAAAGGGGAAAAGCCTTCTCTGCATCAGTTTTTCTAATTTTGTAAGAAATGGATCAATGTATTGCCTCTCATATGTACAGGTAAACTATCAGCTCTGCACTTTCGTAGTTTTATTTCTGAAATTCGGCCAAACAGAAGAAGGTTAGCGATGAAGATGGAAGTTTGTGAATCCAAAACCTGAAGATGGGGACTCGATAGCATCATGTAGCTACTTTTGGAGAGAACCCTGTATCATTGACGTAAGTGATGGATGGATCCGAGCGGTCTTCATGGATCGTGCAACACTTCTTCCTTCTGAATATTCCTCACCAAGAGGCCATCTAGGACGCAGCTCATACTGTACCAGAAAAGAATCAATCATAACTGCCAATGAAATTATTTGGAATTAAAATAAGCTGCTTAATGAATTTCAAACAAACTTCATGCAATATCAACAGAATTAGTTCTTAAGTCTCCCACTAGATTGATGGCTGGATTGCTGAGATGTTCTGCATTCTCCTTCACATACCAAAAATATATCAAGATGAAAGCTCTAAAGCTCTTTGTTTACAACAAGAGTATCAATCATTCCCTCAAAAGACAAAAAAAAAGAGTATCAATCATTCAAATAAGTTGACAATAGAAGTGAAAGGTGAAAAAGAAGAATGAAATAGTGTAGCTGCAATTGACTTTGTTACTTTTATGGTCATGTTATTAAGGATGTTCCAACAGTTTTCAGCATGTAGTGAAGCAATTGCAAAAACAAATCTAAAAAGGAAGATGCCTACTCAAGCTAACCAGTATAAGTGGTTGAATAAAACTGAAAATGGTGACAAAAAAAAAATAGATTGAAGAATAGATGCAGACCTGCATATCATCAGGCTCATCAGCAGCAGGTGGGTTGTCAAATCTACCTACAACGAAGTGTTCAATCCCGGTCCAAGCAATCATGACACCTATACAAACACAACATCGTTAGCATAATTGGTTATTGCTCAGGATCATGGAAAGAAATAAGAAAGCTATTGGCATAGACAGCTAGAATAACCGATTCACATCAACCTGGCTTTTTAAAGAGAAAAACCATGAACTGCCCAAAGTTTTTGGTGGCTGACTTCACATACTAGACATATTGTTGACAGCATGACCAAATATTAGTATATAATAACTGTTATGAATAGAACTTGTATTGAACTTGTTGACAGCATGACAGAATATTAGTATATATGGGTACACGAGTGCAAATAAAAATAAGAAAAGGACTCTAACAGACTCCTCCCAGACCCCACATCACGTGGGTGGTTCAGCACTGGGGCCTGTCCTTTACTAACAGACTCCTAATATGATTCTTATACCCTTAACGATAACTATGTTACAGCCCTGTAAAACAACTTATTACCATTGTCAGTGCAAAGGCTTGGAGGAGGAGTCACGAGTTGTAAACCATTAACCTCAGCAACATGAGTCAAGCGAGTCCTAACATACTTATTTGATGCAACACCTCCTGAAACAACCTTTAATAATTTGATCAATCAACATACTGGATGAATAATTGTAGCAATTTGAGTTTTTCACAGGATCAAGATAAGAAAATTACAAAGTGTTTAATAGAAGGTTCTATCTTCAATGCCCATTCAACTGCTCTCTGGCATCTTTCTTCCAAATGTAAAACAGCAACCCGCTGTGTATAGGGCAAAATTATCAGGTAAAATCGAAACAGAGGGTGCGCTGAACAAGAAAACAGTATTCATGGTGTAGAACCTGAAATGAGGCAGCAATGTCTGCCCTTGATTGTCTGTCCTCTTCTGATGCAGATGAAATGGGGACATCTTCTGCGCATCTATGATTGTGTAAAAATGATAGACAAAGTAAACAAAACTAGCAACAAGAATAGTAAATAAAACATTAAAGGCGCTATTGCATGCTCCAGCAAGCATACTAGTGAAAAAGGAGAGGGCAAAGGCACTGAAACCAAATGTCCAAACAGATACCTGGATTCAATCGCCAATCGAACTTGAGTCTTCAGACCAGCATAAGAAAAGTTGCAGTCTTTATGTTGTCGCATTGGAACCTTGAAGATATGCAAGGAAAAAGAAAAGGAATTGCTTCATGCAACCTATGATATCTCAGTTAACATTGACGATAAACTGCATCAGCCAACTTACTCTGAACTTGACAGCTTTTGGATCACCTTCTAGAGCAAGCTCTTCAAGAGCAGGGCCACCACCCTTTCGTATATCAAGGCCCAGCCACCTTGCTGATTTGTCATATGCCTCACCAATCGCATCATCTATTGTGGTGCCCAGTTGAACATACTGACCAAGGTCATGAGCAAGAACAAGAAGATTGTGTCCTCCTGAACATATAAACTTATTAGATATTTTAAGAGATAGTTCAGCAAACAAGTATTTTTCTTCCGTCCTGAATTTTAGCACTAACGTTTCAAACAGACTAGCATATAGAGTGAATGAGTTTAGGTTGAGGTAGTTTGCATTACATTATATGCCCTTATGGGCAGAAGTGAGCTGAGTGAGGCGTACTGCATTTCACTAATTGAAATGGGAGTGCAGAGACATTAGACAGTAGTCAGGATACTGAAATAGCACACATACTTTAAGTATTGGATACAATGCAAAAGAGTGAAATTGAAGTAAACAAAGGATGATATTCTATAATCATGCCTAATGTTTTGTGTCAAGAAAACAATTGACCAAATGTCAACATGGACAGGCAAGGCTGAAAACTAAACATTAACAGTCATTCTGTGTTATAAGACAGGAAAAATGCAATCATGTTTCTAGTGCATTGAATGTAACAGCAGATAAAATGTATACATTGAAGACAGGCTTGTTTGACTGAAAAGTACAGGTTGCCACAATTATCCCTGGCAAGTGTTTGCTAGCTACCCTGAACTTTCTTCAAACTGGGTCTAGGGTTCTATGCACCAGACACGTGGGTAGGACTGGGTCACATATAAGATTTTTTTTTCCTCTACAGATATGGCGACTTACGGGGTTTCTTCCTGCTAGGTCTAGTTGTTCCAAATACAAACATAGACACCTTATGTGCAAAATCATGTCACCACAAGGAGTCATGCTTCGCAACATTGCAAAGGTCATACTACAATAAGTTGCTTAGTAGTAGAACATACTTCAGTAAAGTTCTTGAACATGCTCTAATTTTTTTAGCGAGTAGTTCCCATTGTAACCGGAAGTGCTGAACCGAAACCAAGCAGTTGGCATTCAGGACTCCAATCCATTGTGAATTGATCCTAATTGTAAAGTCTTCTAATATCTACTAAGACCTATTACTAAAATATTGCCATATACAATTAAGCTAGTGTATGAAGAAATGGTACTGTGCTAGCATATACCTGAAATTAGAAGAGCCAACAATGGGAAATCAAGCTCCTTGTTCACTAGCCTGACAAGGGTAAAAAAAAAAAAGGATTAACTACACATGCACTACAGCTGAAACATCCATATATACTGTAATTAGAAATATGCCAAGGAACTTATGTCAAACTCGGTATCTGAGCTATGAGTTCAAACATATTTTGTTCACTAACACATGATTTTGCCAATCTGAACTGAACAAAATAATGGGGCACATGAGTTATATACCTGGAAACTAACGCATGTGCCTCCATATGATGAACTCCAACTATAGGCAAGCCAAATTCTTTTGCTATTTTTCGAGCCTTATGGACACCAACTACAATGTAGACAAGTAACTGCAGTAACATTAGAAGAAGGAAGGGAAGTTTATTCCAAACTTAAAACGTCCAGCATAGAAGAGAAGAAACTGCTGTATAATTAGAAGAGTAGAAAACAGAGAGACTAACACTGGTTGGGAGTGACATAATATCTTCCACTTTAACCTGTCTTAATGGTTATATAGCTAGGGGTGAAATCAGCTTGGAAGCGGACGGATGCCACTCCATCCATATCCTATTTCATATTTCTTCTCGGAATCAGACTCGGGCTCAGATAGCGTCGGATATGAATTCGTTACGGGTAATATGGGTCTCGAATACGAATCAAATATAGATCAAAATTGATGTATTACCAGATAATCTTATCGGATAGCATATAAAAACATGTCATATATGTTTATAAAGAAATGTACCATTCTACATGTCTATATCTTGATAATAATGCTTATTGGCTTCAACAAATAAATTATATTTAATATATCCCACATGATTTTTCGAGGTTGTCTATAGATTAAAAAAAACTAATATGTCAATCACGTATTTTTTCCTCCCTGGCCCACCAGCAGTCTAGCGTTCTCTTCTCTCTAGGTAGGGAAAAGATACCCTGACCCCACCACTCACAGCCTCACAGATCGGATTGCTGCCGTCCTGCAAGGAAAAAAAAGGACTTTCCCCAAGTCACGGGGAAGAGGCGCTACAGCCTCCCAATCCATGGACATCAACGCTGGATTTCTTCGCCAGCTCACAAATGAGATCCCTGAGTCATGTTGTTACCATTCTTCCAGTCAATCGCAAGATTCCAACTCTTCTCCACCTTTGACCTGCACCACCGCCTCCATGGCTTCACCATGTCCGACATGCCAAAGCAAAGGAAGGAAGCACCGGCTATCTGAGGGCTGTTACCCGGAGATATCTGACAGTAGCATCAGTATATCCCGATCCGTCGGAAACTACCCACCCAAATTCGTAGCCGATTTCGACGAAATTTATCCGAAGCCAATTGCCGAACCGGTGACTATCCGAAAGCTGTTCGCTAATTTTGATCCATTTGAGCTCGGTCGGTTGGTCATTCGGCATTTAGCCGAACCGGTTTCACCCCTAGTTATAGCACAGGTTAATTTTTCATAAAACAAATGTCTGTGCTTGTTGGTTGATAACTACAGTGCAAATATGGAACTATGGATAGCTAGAAGATTACGCAAATAAGTTAGTAATGCACTGTACCAAATGTGGATTTTCTAGCTTCATCTACACTGTAGGTGCTCTAAGGGATGAAACAACATTTGAAAAATTAGAAAGTAATGTATTGGAGTACATACTCATTAGTTGTCTCTAATAGGATAAGAGATCATGTTCCAAGCAAATTAACAACTAACTTTTGAAGTGAAAGGTAAGTTTTTAAGTCCGATTGAATCTAACTCAGTTGAGCCATACCTTATAATGTCTAAATAGTAAAAAGGCTATGTGCAAATATACAAACTGTAAATGTAAGCATACTAGTAGAAAGGGTAATCCAAAATAAACAGTATTCGGTAGGTGAGATAATACCTCTAAGGCACAGACTAAGTCCTGGACCAATGGTCACAGACACTGCAGAAAGATCGCTCCCAGACAAATTTGCATCATCGAGGGCCTTTTGGACAACCTGGGCAGAAAATAAGTATAATACAGTTAACATAAACCTAAATGCCAACAAAATTTGTGGAACCTGTGTTCAAGGAAGAAGCAAAACCTTATCAATTGCAAGAGCGTGAGCTTCCTCGGCCATCTTAGGAGCAACACCTCCGAATTTCGCAAGCAAATCTGACTTCAAAGTGTTGAACAAGGTAACGCAACATAAGAGGCACGTAGAATGTACTTAATCCTGTTGCTATGTTTCACGCAGACTGGTTCAAACTAGGAGATAGGAAAGAGAAAACCTGTGTGGAAAACAATGGCTTACTTGAGAAGACACCACTTGGCTAAGTATCTCTCCGTCGCCTCTAACCTGCAACAAGCGAAACAACAGTCAGGCAGCTTCGCTAAGCACAAACGTAAAGGGTTCGTCCCCCTACAAGTCGAAGTTAAATGAGACGGGAAATAGGGGAACATGGAAACGTTCGTACCACGGCAGCAGCAGTGTCGTCGCAGCTGGTCTCTATGCCCAGCATAAGGATGTCGCGGCGGACCGGGACGGCCCGGGCAGCGGCTTCGGCAGAGGGCATGGTGGATATGGGGCGCAGACCTGGAGTGCGGAAGGTTTCCGGCGAAGAGCCGGAGGCGAAGAAACGGCAGAGGGTGGGAGGTAGATGAGAAGGGAAGTGCTTCATTGGGGCTCGTCGGAGAAGTAGGAAGGCTGCGGCGGCGGTGCGGGAAACGGGCGGCGATAAGGTCGGGAGAAATCCCGGGAGAAGAGTGGCCGCCATTCTCCGCGGCCGATGGAGACCCTCAAGTCCCAAAGCCTTTTCCCCTTTTTCTGCCTCAGGCTCGGTTGGCCGAAACGGGATTTGAAAGTTGAAACGCCGAACGCGTCAAGTTTCGGGCTTCATCAGGAAGCCCACAAATACGTCGGCCCCGTAAGGAGATACTTTCGCAGCCCATAGTGCTGGAGTTAACGTCATTTGTCTTCCTCTGATCCTCTCTCTTCTGAGCTAAAAAAACAAATCGTCTCTCTCTCTCAAAAAGAGAGGGGGATTATGCGTGATACGCGCACACCGGCACACGCTACATGAAACCAAAATAGCACGTGAATAGAGGTTGTCAGATCATAGTCCATACACAGGGTAGTGCAGTTGATCCTATCCTATGTCAAAGACTCAATGGTTCCCTGTACCTTTACACACAGGGTAACGCCAGCAAAGCCATCAAGCTGATCAAGAAAACCAGTGAGACCTCTGCATCAGTGGAGTGACGGCGAAAACCAAAAAAACTAATCATGGGCACCGGTATTTGTGATGTCAGTGTGCAGGTAATCTACATCCCCCATTTTAAGCACTTCAGAAAGCTTCCGAATAGCAGACTGCATTGACGGACGGGTTGCTGGGTTGGGATCCAAGCACTGGAGGGCGACTGTAACAAGCCCAAAGATTTCCTTTGCAGTCTCACTTTCAGGTAGTGGGAGACGCGAGTCTAGCAAATCAGTCAACAACATGCTTTTCCTAGGTGTGCAAAAGAGCATTGAAAGAACGTCCCCGGGATGAGATCCCATAAACAGCTCAAGAACAATCACGCCAAAGCTGTAGACGTCGCATTTCTCAGTCACCTTCGTTGTAAAGAGTTCTGCGGCATCAAATGGTTTCATCAGAATAAAGTAATAAATGTTTGCATAACAATTGTGATAAAATGTTTTTCAATAGGGTAACATGATTGCAGTATATGACAATGTCTTGTTTCGATTTTTATTTCCTGGTGCTGACTAGTCCAATTTGCACTAGCTAGAGTCAACAAAAGATGCAGTAATAAAAGCAACAAATTAACCAAAATAATTAGTCAATGAGTATAAAGAGAATAAAATAAAGATTGTTAAAATGGAGTGCATTAAAAGGGAATTGCAGCCCTAGGATACCCAAAATAATTGGTCAATGCATCAGATGGGAGTAAACTGAATGGAGTGCAGTGAAGAAGGAATTGCAGACTTAGGAATAAAAAGATGGGGAAACAAAAGATCATAATCAGCTTAGAATGCAAGTGTTTGTGAAAGTGTGACATGGACAGAATTATATGCTCTAATGAAAAGTTTGAATGGGCCATCGTGCTAAAATAAACGAAGTGGAGACATGAGGAAGTAATACTGCAAGGAAATTATGGGATTGTTAACCCACAGCTATCGACAATCCTGCTGAGGTGGCTTGACATGGTATTGATTTGGATAAGACCCTTAGTACTTGGCGTACATGCGAGGGAGCCACATGTGCTCAAGCATATTAGGGAGGCTAATAAAAGAGTGTGAATAGATGTGCTCAAAATGGTGTGATATACATGATGTTCCTGCATCAAATCAGCTAACTAGGAGCGAGAGTATGGCCAATTGACTGAGAAGTTTCATCGTAAATATCCATGAGATGCACGTGGTGGAAGATTTTATTGACTGCATTAGAGAAGATGAGCAATTTCTGACGAATATAGGGTCAGCATGCAGTGGCCCTGCTATTTTAGCTAGTGACCTAGTGATGGTTTGCTAAATGCATGTTCCAAACTATGAACAAATGTATGGTTCATTACGAAGGGATATAGAGATGAGGAGCCTCGATCAACAGATAGACTTGCTCAATAGGAAGCTTAAAATCCGATAGATATAGTTTTGTTTATGATAAGGCTTAATAGTCAATATGAGGGTACCTTTTATAGCAATAACCAAATCTGTCCAGAAATGTAAGCATTTATGATTTTGGTCAAAGTCAAGCATTCATAACTTTGACTATTAATAGTAAAAATACTATTAAGAATGACAATATAAAAATGATACTATTACATTCATCATGAGGCAATCTATTATAATATGTAACTCCTTTTATTTTATATTGTTGGTCAAATTTGAAAAATGTTTGACTCTGGCAGAGCTCAAAAGTGCATAAATTTCTGGAAAAGGGGAGTATACAGATTTGCAGTACACACGTGTAACTTGAAATCATGTGTGAAATACTGAAATAGCATGGTATCAAAAGAATAATAAATCCGGCAGGGAAACAGTTATGATTACCTGGGGCAATATATCCTGTTGTTCCAACAAGCCGTGTGCAGCTTGATCCATTAAAGCTCAGTATTTTAGCTAGGCCAAAGTCTGAGATGCAAGCTCTAAACTCTAAATCAAGCAATATGTTAGAGCATGTTATATCCCGATGCACAATCGGAGCTGAACAATCATGATGCAAGTATGATAGCGCATGGGCCACATCCATAGCAATAGTTAGTCTCTTATTCCAATCCAGCTCAACTGCCCTTTTGTTGGCCATGAGAGTTTCCGATAAGCTTCCTCTCTCCATATATTCATATACAAGAAACTTATCTTGAACATTAGAGCAATATCCATAGAGCTTCAAAATGTTACGATGCCGTAGCTGCACCAAGGCCACTATTTCACGACGGAATGGATCCTTAATTACTGAGTTATCATCTTCTGTTTTCCGCACCTTCTTTACCGCAAAAATGTTGCCTGTTGGTAGTTCAGCTCTGTAAACAGATCCATTGCCTCCTCTTCCAATGAAATACCTTTCACTGAAGTTCTCTGTGGCTTCAACAATCTGCTTATAGGCATCTCCACCATCAAAATTCCAGATAGAGAATATATTTCCCTGTACTCTCGCATCTTCATTTGCATTTTGTGCCTTAGACTTCTTTTTTCGGCATAGGCATATGAGCAATGCTGCAACATAAATAGCAGGAAATGCAGAAAATTAGAAAGTTCTGATGCTACAACATAAATAGAAGGGTGTGAAGATCAGAAAGTTGTAATCTTAGAGAAGTATGATCCATTTTCCCAAGAAGTATACAAAGTCCAGTAAACATACCAAACAGCAAGAGAAGCACCGCTGCCATGATGCCGCCAGTAAGGGATGCCTGCCTCGTGCGAGATTTTGACATATGCGTGTTGATAGCATTAAATATTGGCATGTCTTCACATCGCGGGAGTGGGAACCCACACAAGCCAGAATTATTATCATACTGACTTTCAGGGAATGTGGCGAGAGATCCAAGTGTTGGAATCATCCCACTCAATTTGTTATTTGATAGATCGATCTCAGACAGTGATAACGATGTAAATGAGCTGGGTATTTCCCCCTCCAGATAGTTATGGGAAAGATCGAGCACTGCAAGTTTCCTGGCGCCAGCGAGCTGGGGCGGGATCATACCTGACAGCCTGTTGTGCCCAAGGTTCATGATCATGAGATAGTACATGCTGCCAAGCTGCTCTGGTATCTCTCCATCGAGCTGATTAAATGACAGGTCCAAAAAAATCATCGAAAAGTTGTCATTGCCGATGATGGTACCAATGTACATTGATGTGAAGTTGCAGGTCTTCTTAGTTGGCATTCTACTCAAATCTGCACGCCTTATACCTGTGATATCTAGCAAACTCCCTTTGCCATGGCATTGACCAATAGTTACCTCGTCATTGCGAAGATACACAAACTGGGTACTGATGACGGATGTCGTAATTTTCCCAGACTGCTTTGCCAGTTCTGATGGTATACCCCTGTTGAGTTGGTTAGCACTCAGGTCTAACCATAAGAGACTCTTGCAGTTCCCCAGCTCTGGTGGTATTGAGCCAGAGAAGGAGTTATTGCCAAGCCGTAAGATTTGAAGCTTGGTGAGTTGGCCAAGCCAAGTAGGTAGTAGTCCGGAAAGCTGATTATTGGCAAGTGATATCCATTTCAGCTCTGTGCAATTACCTAAACCCGATGGGATAGTGCCAACAAGATTATTGTAATCAAGAATGAGAATTTCAAGAGCACACATTCTGGACAGAGAGGCTGGTATCTCGCCTGATAGCTCATTTTGCCACAATACCAGGTCACGAAGGATAGACAGCATGCCTAGGGATGAAGGAATGTGCCCCTTGAGATAGTTGAGACTGAGGTCAAGTGAAACGAGACCTGTACAATTGGAAATGGTCTCAGGGATTCCACCAGTGAGGTAGTTGTTCTGCAAGTATAGAACTTGGAGTTTGGTGATCGTTTTTAAGGAGCATAGGCTGGTAGGGATAGCGCCGGAGAGTGCATTGGAGCTTAGGTCCAGTAACTCAAGCTCCGGAAGCATGGTGACTGCATCTGGGATGGAGCCGTTGAAATAGTTGAAGGAGAGGGCAACTGTCCTGAGCAAAGGAAGATTGATAAAAGCCTTGCCAGAAATCACACCTGAGAAGTTGTTGCATGATAGGTTGAGGACAGTTAGAGACATGAGGCGTGAAATGTCTGGTGGGAACATGCCAACAAAGTGGTTGTCAGAGAAGTTGAGGACGCTCAAGCTAGTACATCCAGTTAGGACACCTGCTGCCATGCTCGATATAAGGTTGCTAGAGAGGTCAAGGTACTGCAATCCAGAGCAGTTGATGAATACTGGAAGTTCCCCGGAAATCTTGTTCCTAGAGAGGTCCAGCCACCGCACTCCACCAGCCCCCGCATTAACCATCCACTGTAGGTCACCATCACCAGCAATCCTATTATTCGAAAGGTCAAGAACCTCCAGCCCAGAAAACACCATGCTACCTTCTCCAAAAGCTCTCAAAGCACCAACTCCATTACCGGAGAAATTCAGCACCCTTAAGCCATGACAAACACTGATCATCACAGCTATATCAGCCACAGAGCCAGTAAGGCCAGAATTACCTGACAAGTCAAGAAGGGACAACTTCTCCCCACAGGCCGTGACCCTTGCCGCCGAGAGCATGCCGGTAATGTTGCCATCACGGATTGTGATCCCCTCCACACTTTTCAGCTGCATTAGACTGTTGGCCACAACATTAAAGCTGGTATTAAGGTTGATACCAGTGAGGGAAACTGAGGTGATCCTACCGTTCTTGCAGCCTACACCAGGGAAGCTGCAAGACCCATTGCGGCTAGTCCAACCGCCTAGTGCCTTGACGTTGGGCACATCAGCTTTGAACTTCTCAAGCAGATGTAAATCGTCTAGCACCATCTCCGCAGCATCAGTCGTTACAAAGAAGAGAAGCAGCATCAGTAACCAAGAGGGCATTGTGGGGTGGCACGATGAACGCTTGATAAAATCAGGAGACACCTTGAACGATCTGAGAGAGAGGAGGCTGGCACCATGGACGCGCAAGGATAGCTTGGCTTGGTAACTGAAGTTGGAAAACAGAGAGCAGCGTCTAATTCTTGTGCTCCACAAGCGAATGCTGATGGAGACTTGCTGTCGGTGATTACAATGTGGTGTACTGAGTCAAGTTGTGTGCAAAGTCAAACGATACTGAATTATAAGAGGACAGGTTGGCCCTAAAGCATTTAATCATACGCGTTCGTTGACGGAGACATGTTTACTATCGCTCCTAGGCCCTGTTTGGGGGAGCGGCCACTGCTTATGGCAAAAGCAGCATTTTGGAGAAGCAACTCGCTTGTCCAGAAAGCCACGTTTTCAAGAAGCAACCGCAGTCTGTTTGACCTTCTTGCTTGTACAATGTGACCTTCTACGGTGGACTTTACGGACTGCGGGTGGAGAAGATCAAATGGGTAGGGCGGAAGTGGGATACGTTGAGAAAGCCTACCGATCCAAAAGCTGTCGAGGAAGGCAAGTCGGACAACCCTCTGACTGCAGCTCAAAGCAGCTCCATCACTGAGGGGAGCTGGAGGCGGCATCGTCGTGGAGGGGAGAATCGCAATTTAAAAAATGTTAACCTGAAATACATAATGATTGAAATAGATAATGGAAGTGATAAAGCTTCCTAAATCGGTCCATAAATTCGAACAAGCAAAACAACGAGCACCTTGCCTGCAGTGCACGGGCAAACCGGGTAGAACGTAGAAGGCAGAAGCGCCCAGGTGCCCAGCTTCAGCTGCTTATTCCTTTGACGCGACGTCTCAGAGCGAAGGTAACGAGGTGCACCACCACTCCATGGATAGGAGTAGGAGGGTGACTCCGCCACTCCGGGCTGGACGCCGGAGTTGGCGACGATGCGAGGAGATGGCTGCCCGGGTTGGGTGCCCAATGCATCCTCGACCGCGATGGAGGGGACGGAGGAGAGACATTGGTGGGAGCTGGAAGCCGAAAAGAAAAACCAGGGTGATCCGAAGAGGCGGAGAATTAGACAGTCCGATTACGCCGGCGACGACCGTCACACCGTCGCTAGTGGGCAGGGGAAGAGGATCGTCATCCTCTGCTACTGCTGGCGCCTGGCGAGTCGACGTGAGGGTGAGGCTCCCGCGTGGGCCGGTAAAGACCGTGATTTGCAGTTGCTTTGCTAGTATATTTGGGCTTGGGCATTCAAATCTTGGCCTTGGTAAACATGGGCCGTTTCAACCCTAACCCAGGAAGTTCTACGCAGCCTAGCCCGCACGCATTGCAACTCTTTTTATATACGGAAATAACATTTTTGGATTAAAAGTGGCTCTAAAGTCTAAATCACCTTAATTTTCCTCTTAATGAAAATAGAAACGGCTTATCGTGTGGATAGGACAGCGAACCGAATGAACATAACGTGAATTTAACATGCCACCTCACATCGCAGTACGACATGCAGGGCAAAAAACTTATACTAAAGTGCTCGAAACCAAGCACTTAAAAACGTGTTTACTAATCAAAAGCACGGACATATGTTCAATTTAGTGGACATTTGAGACTATTTTTACAATATTGTGGAACACGTTAAAAGTTGTCAAGCAAGGGTATTAGCCTATTAGGGTACCATTTCAAGGAACATCGTGGATAAAGGAATGCACGTCGTGGCTAGCATGCCTAGCAAACGATCAATATCTCGATTAGATACCGAGTACCTATCGTGAGGATCATGTCTAGCGGAATATCATTATTTGTTCCTTTCGATAAATCAAAAAAAATGTAAAAGCACATAAGAAATAGCGAAAGTGACAACCTACAATACGTCCTAAGTGGGCATCACGAAATAACAATGTATAGCATGCAGTGTGTCGATAGGTTACAACACTATTTTATCTGAATCTGAACATAAAAAGTGCCTCTATTCAGATCAGATAGCTAACTCTATATTTGTAATTGTACATAGGGTGCGTTCGTTTTCTAGGGTCTAAACTTTATAGCTGTCACATCAATAAGAATCTTACTATTTATGAGTACTAAATAAAGTTTAATTACAAAATAAATTACAGGTCCATAGACTAATTTACGAGATGAATCTAATAAGGTTAATTAAGTCGTGATTAGAAGACGGTTACTTGTAGCATCACTTTAGCAAAATGTAGATTAATTAAGCTCATTAGATTCATCTAAATAATTAGCACCAATCTGTCAAAAGGGTTTTGCCATTAAATTGATCGAAATATTCATAAATAGTAAGATTCTCTTTGATGTGACAAGTGCTAAATTTTAGAGTGCAGAAACGAACACACCCATAGTTACAATGTTTTAACATATCTAACAAACCAAGTATACATGTTTATGGCTATTTATCTACTTATATATAAAAGATGCAACCCACTAACACGGGAAGAATTAAACGAATAGCACTCCTAAACATGGTCATCCAAGGAAAGCCATTAGTAAACGAAACATCAAAGCAACGCCACCTTTTGCTTCTCCTCTCCCGAATCAATAGCACTATCATCCGAAACAGATTTTCTCGAACATTTTTACCCCTCACACATGGTTAACGTCTACAACAAGGCATTTGGGCTAAAAAATTTTGTAAGTGTTTATTTAATTATTTAAATAACAGAACTGATTTTAATAATGATTCAGAATGATAATTTTGGTCTGAAAATTAATAAAAATAGAAAAAATTGTCAAGCACCAAATTGGCCATGAAAACAAGGAAAATTTTGACATGACCTATGCTTGACAATTTTTCTATTTTTATTAATTTCAGACCAAAATTATCATTCTGAATCATTATTAAGATCAGTTTTGTTATTTAGATAATTAAATAAACAATTACAAATTTTTTAGCCCAAATGCTTTGTTGTATGCGTTGAACATGTGTGAGGGGTAAAAATGTCCAAAAAAGTCTGTTTCATGATAGTGCTATTGATTGGAGAGAGGAGAAGCAAAGAATGACGTTGCTTGGATGCTTCGTTTACTAATGGCTTTTCTTGGATGACCATGTTTAGAGGTGCTATTCCTTCAATTCTCCTCACTAACACGTCTTAATGACTATTTCTCTCAATCCACGTTGCGCCACATCATCGTAATTAATTTCAATCATTTAGATAAAGAATAGATGTTAGAGATTAACACAATTAGTTCAAGATTATAATTTTAAAGTTAATATCTTTTAGTCCCACTGCAACGCGCAGGGTTATCAACTAGTATGTGCTTATAAGCGTGTCATTAACAAAAAAATTAAATGAAAATATCCCTTCTATATGATGCCAAGTACGGATAAATAATCATTGAGTGAATTGTACAAAACTATAACTATTCGTACTATAGGTTCACAAAATTATAACTTTTAAAACCAGATATACAAAACTACAACTTCTAAAAATCCTATTGTGGAGCAAATGTGGGTCCCACATGTCAGCTTGTATTCACGTGGAACCCACGGTTACTCACAACACGATTTTAAAAAGTTGTAGTGTTGTACAACTAAGGGTCAAAATAGTTTTTGTTTTTGTGCAACTGGTTTCAACAGTTGTACTTTTATGCAACTATGGTACAAATAGTTGTAGTTTGGAAAAATTTGCTTAGACACACTCTAAAATGATGGTTTTGGGTACAACACACCTGCAAAAATACCTTTTTATTGAGAAAAATGTTTATTTTGTAAGTCAAGCTATGTGAATTGTTCAATAAAAAATTGGGAAAAATCACATAGATAGAATGTAACAATGTATTTTTATGCAAGGTTTCAACTTGTAATTTATTTTGAGTAAGTAGATAATTTTTTTGAAAACATCATTTCCCTCTCCGTTAATGTGTTGTAGCTAATATCCACAAGTTCGTAGTGTGTCTAACCTAATTTCTACTTCTGCAGTGTGTTATACCTGAAACCATGTTTTTGAAGTGTGCCACAGCTAATTTTCTCTTGTACTTTTGTGCAGTTCACTCATAATCATTATATTTGTGCAATTTTTATTTTATGTTTTGTAAAAGATAAAAAATAGGCTAATCTAAAAGTTTCATTACAATTTTCAAACTTAAGAGTGTAATTTCTTTTAAATCATAAAAAATTGACGTTTGTTTGGGCTTAAAGGGATAGAAGAAGTTCGGATGTTACCACCTGTTTTGTTTCTACTCTTTCCGTCTAAAAATATAACAATTTATAACTTGCAACATCACTTAACTATTCATTTTATTTAGAAATTTTTAGAAAAATAATATCAATAAAACATAGTAAAAATGTATCAAATGATGAAATATAAAAATAATTAACATTTTTAAATATTTTGAATAAGACAAATGGTCAAATGTGATGTCTGAAAGTATATTTCTGGATATTGATAGCAAAATTCCAAGAATTATATTGATAGATAGCTCATGACATCTCCAATAATCATAAAATTGAGGTGCAATGAAACTTGTAAAAAATATAAGGAAAAGAAAAATCAACATATAAGTAGTAAAGATTGCAACTATTCAGTGTGAACCCTAATATGTTCATAAAACGATTTCTTTCCTTCTTCTCCTTGCACACGTTTCGGTTGTACTTTAAACTTTGAATGGTGAAAAATATTTACATGCTCTATTCATTCATAATTTGTTAAAATTTTAGGTGAAAAAGTAGTATAACGATTAGTAAAATCCGCGCTAACACCTCGTCTTTTCTCTTGGGTGATGAAGCCAGATTACCTGAAACGGTTCACCGCTCACCGCCCGCCTCCTTCAGAGTCCTGATCGAGATCGTTTCGGAAAAAGAAAAAAAAAGGAAAAATAATACCGCCCTGCTTTGCTCCACTGTCTACGCCGCCGCCACAGAAACTCAGATCCCAGGCACCACAGCGGCGCAGCAAGCGCGGCGGCCGTCCGGCCTCATCCAAATACCTTGCAGCGCCTAAGACGCGGACAGCGCACGGCAGCCAGAACGAGGCACAAGTCTGCCGCCTTTGGCTGGCGCTCTCCACTTCGACGGTGACATCGCAAGGTGAGAGCTGAACTCTTCTTCTCAATCCTCAAATCCTCCTTTCTTTTGTAGTTTACACTTAACAATTATGATGGATGTAGCGGGGTTTGGGGGCTCCGTCGATCCCTGTTTGTCTTGGGAGAGAGATCTCTCACTTGCTTATTTGAACAGCTTAACCTTATTTTTTGGGAAAAGGGGATTTTTTGGTTGTGCACCGAACACCACCATTCCTCAACACTAATTCTTCCCCTTTAATTTCGGTTCCATTTGTATGATTTAGCATGGGTGCATCTCCTTGTATCATATGCCCGTGCTCCTGGTAATTGTTTCAAACACAAAATTGTCCCCTAGATGTGTCCATCTTACACACTGGGAAAAGGCCGTGGCTTAAGCAACATATTTTTGCTTCTTTTTTACTACTACACAAGGTTGTAAAAATACAGTTGCTCAGAACATGCTCAGAACAGAATAATACCATGTTCGGCTCGTCAGCTTCATGTTCTAAATAAAAAAATAAATAAAAACAAACAAATATCAAGTCGAGTTTTTGAAGCTGAACTGATTTGTACGTTACCAAATGGATCATTGGGCAGAAACCCACCTAGAGTTGTGGACCTAAAGGGCAGACATAGTTTTTCACTAGTTCATGGAACCAACTGTGATCTCTCTCCAGTAAAGATTAATAATTGTCATTCTACAATACGTGTAGTAAGTTTATCTAAACTCCGACAAACAATGCCTTATAATTTTTTTATATATAATATCACTTTATGGCCTGTTTTGGGACTTTGGGTACTGTAGTTTTTTCGAAACCAAGGTACCACGAAACCATAATGTTAGGAACCAGTGTCAAGCCATACCATGTTTTAGAGAAAAAGAGGTCTGGGGTGGAGCTTCTAAAACTCCAAAAAGACTAAAGATTGACAACTACATGGTTTCAAAACCACATTATTTGTTAGTAAAACTGTAGTACTTTCACAAAACTTTAAAAGTACTTAACACATCAAAGGTATGGATTGGTATGCAAAACAACACCTTGTGTAATCAGAGAGAATAGAATGATTCTTGTTGATAATTTATCCTTTGTTAATAGTTTATCTTTTTTAAAGAACAATTAGATTCTTAGAACTAGTGCAAGGGCTAATGATTTGCTAAAATGCTCTTTTCAGATGAACTGAATATATTTCTTGCTAAAGGAAAAATTTGTTCAATCAAAATTTGCCACAAAGAAGATCCTTGAGGCAATATGACATCAGTAGGTCTACTAAATCCTTCATCTGGTTATGAAGCGAGTACTAGTGGAACGATCGAGCGACTGCCAGAAGTGATGGATGGAATGAGTATAAGAGATGATAAGGTAAATTTTGTGGTGGAGAATTACTTGATATTGCTTGTCATAAGCTGTTGATTTATTAGTAAACTTGACAGGAAGTTGAAACTGTTGTTGTCAATGGCAATGGGATGGAAGTTGGCCATACTATTGTGACAACTGTTGGTAGAAGAAATTCACAACCGAGACAGGTACTGGGAAATATATACAGACTGGTGGCAGCCTTAAATATCTGTTTATTTACAGCTTCATTTGCAATTGGTACAACAGCACATTCAACATAATAAATTATTAACATTATGTTTATGTTCTGCATGCTCTAATTGCAATCATTTTCAGTCCTTTAGGAATGGTAGATGTTCATAACACTAAGTCTTATTCCTTTATATTACATTACAGACTATTAGTTACACGGCAGAGCGCATTGTAGGGCAAGGTTCATTTGGGGTTGTATTCCAGGTCTGTTTACACAAAAATCCATTTGTTTTATTATATACCTTAACTATTGGTTATATTCTGTAAGAATCTTTATGTTTAAATTTTACTGAAATGAACTTTTTGTTCAGGCCAGGTGTCTGGAAACTGGTGAGAGAGTAGCCATAAAGAAAGTTCTTCAAGATGCGAGGTACAAGAACCGTGAGCTGCAAACAATGCAAAATCTTGATCACCCAAATGTTGTATGCTTGAAGCATTACTTTTGCTCCACGACTGATAAGGACGAGCTTTATCTCAATTTGGTTCTTGAATATGTACCTGAAACTGTCCATCGTGTTATTAAGCATTACAATAAGATGAATCAGCGGATGCCATTGATATATGTTAAACTGTACATGTATCAGGTAAAGCCTGGGAGTACCTTTTAATGCAATTCCAGTTGTGGCCTTTTTTCTTGTTTCAATTATTCTTTGAACTTGACCTTGATCATTCTGCACTTCATGGAACTTAAATTTGCAGATTTGTAGAGCTTTAGCGTACATGCATAATTGCGTAGGAGTATGCCACAGAGATATAAAGCCACAAAACATTCTGGTATGTGTGTAGTTATATTTCTCAAAATGTATTTTTTTCTTTGTCGATGGTAATTTATGGTGATTTGATGTGGGATAATTCTTGTGACAGGTGAACCCACATACTCATCAGCTGAAGCTGTGTGATTTTGGCAGCGCGAAAGTATTGGTATGGTTCATAATAACTTCTTTATGTACGGGCATAAAATATAACATAACATAACAGTTGATGCTGACTAAAATGAAAATATTCTACTGATGTTAATAGGTACAAGGGGAACCAAATATTTCATATATCTGTTCTAGATACTACAGAGCTCCAGAGCTCATATTTGGTGCTACGGAGTATACAACAGCTATTGACGTGTGGTCTGCTGGTTGTGTTCTTGCTGAACTTCTTCTAGGTCAGGTAAGAGATTAGCCAAGCTGTAGTTATATATCAGCCAACTCTTTGAGGCAACATCTTCATAAGATATCTGCTGTTGGATAGCCTGTTTTCCCTGGGGACAGTGGTGTGGACCAGCTTGTTGAAATCATCAAGGTAAGGGTGACTTCTTTCTGTTGAAGATGCTCTCAGCTAGGCAGTTACCTATTTATTGTTGACTCATGCAGTAGGCTCATTCGTCTTCCAGGTTCTAGGTACTCCAACACGTGACGAAATTAAGCGCATGAACCCCAACTACACTGAGTTTAAATTCCCTCAAATCAAAGCTCACCCATGGCACAAGGTGGGAGCTCTAACTCTTGCAGATTTTTTCTTTGAAGGTTACAAGTAATGATGCAGACTTTTTGGGGGAAATATTATAATGCATGTTTTCTTACCAGATTTTCCACAAAAGGATGCCATCTGAAGCTGTAGATCTTGTTTCTCGGCTTCTGCAGTATTCACCGAACCTCCGGTGCACTGCGGTATGTATTAACCTTGGTCAAATCTTTTCCATTTTTTCAGTCATCTTGGCCAAATCTTTAGTAGTTACTGATAATACTCTGTATCTTCTCACTCCAGTTGGAGGCATTAATCCATCCATTTTTCAATGAACTACGGGATCCGAACACCCGGTTACCGAATGGCCGTTCCCTTCCCCATCTATTCAATTTTAAGCCTAATGGTACGCTCGTAGTGTTTTTTTACATTTGCACCATAGGGAAGGTCCTATCAGTAGATTCTAATGTGCTATGTGCTGAATTTGAACAGAGCTGAGAGGACTACCAATGGAGTTTCTTGTGAAATTAATCCCTCAGCATGCTAAGAAGCAATGCGCCTTCTTGGGAATATGAGAAAACAGTTCAGAGTGTCTCTAAGGGAAGACCAAAGTTCTGGGATTAAGTGTGCTGCATCAATGTTCTGTTGAGAACTGCAGAGTAGCATTCGCCTATTGTATTTGAGATAGGCAATGCACGCGGTTTTCTTTCACCTGTGGCTGTGGTGATGTTGCTTGTTCTACCACGTCGGTGGACACTTCCCCCATTCTGTAAAGCAGCTGAACACACAATGTGAGCAGTTATCTGTTCGTGTGGCCTGTATATTGGTGTGACCCGACTTTGAGTGCTTGATTCTTTGCATTTGTTTTATTCTTTTTGGGAGACGGTTTATTTGCATATCTATCTACTTACCAAACAGAAAACTTACCCTGTATCTGGAAACCATGCATGTTGGTTCTGTATTTACTTTCCCTGAGCTTGTACCTGTTTTCATCTACCATGTGAACTGAGCCGGAAGAGGCCAACAACAGTGATAAGATCGCCTTTGTATTTTTGTTATTCATTGCTTGGGCCCTTATATCCCGCCGGATATGCTCTGCACAGTTTGCTTTTGAGTGCTCTGTATGTTGTTTGCTATGCGTAGCATTTTCTTTTTGTTTATACTCTGTGTACACCTACCATGCACATGTACATGCAGCTATACATGATATGAGATAAGCAACCGGCTGTCAGCCTTCAGCCTTTGTATATGCAGGCAATGGCCTTGGAGCATCTGTATAATGGACAATATTTCTCGACTATATTGGACTGCAGATAAAGTGATAATGACTGCAAACATCGAAAACTGAATTCATTGGTTCCTAATTATGTTCAATTTCATTTCATAGGTTTCTTCAACTCGGTTATGTGAGTAGTGACAACATGCATTCGAAAGTAATCAGGAATTTTACAGTCAAGCACCAGCGCTACCATTCCCATCTCTGCAGAACGCGAGACGCAAACTAGGAGAGGAACGGCGGCACCACACCACCGCGTCGCAACAAACCTCCTAAAACACAAGAGAACCCTAAAACCCCCTGCCCGGCCCACGAGACCCGCGAGGAATCAAGCCCACCACCACCGCAGCCATGTGGCGCCGCGCCGCCTCCCACCTCCTACGCGCCACCGCATCCGCCACCGGCGGCCCCCGCCGCCTCCCGCCGGCGCCGCTGTCTCTACCGCTGGCCCCAAGGGTCGCCGCCTCTTCCCTTTCCAACTACTATGCCACTCAAGCAGCGGCAGCGGCAGCGTCGGCCGGGCCCTCCGCGGCGAGGGCCCCTCGAACGGTGGGAACACTGCTGCGGCTTAACGACCTGCGGAACAACCCGGGCGCGACAAAGCAGAAGACGCGAAAGGGTCGCGGGATCGGGTCCGGCAAGGGTAAGACGGCCGGCCGCGGGCACAAGGGGCAGAAGGCGCGCGGCAAGGCCATGTTCGGCTTCGAGGGTGGTCAGACCCCGCTCCGCCGCCGCCTGCCTCGCCGCGGATTCAAGAATAAATTCTCACTCACATTCCAGGTAACCTCCATCTTCTGCTTGCTTTCCTGCCTTTCGTCTCGTCTCCCCAAATCTACTCGGTACCACAGTTCTGATGTCTTACTGGTAATAGTTTAGAGTGGTGCGCGTCAGGTGTTCGACCCATGTTGGCTCCGGCCTTTTCAGTCTCGTAGCTTAGTACCGGTCCGCGATCAGTACTTCAATGGGTTCTAATCAACTCTACAAGCGATGATTAATTGAAATGCTGCGTTTCTAGGTTGAAATTATGACTTGCGCATAAGGTGCCCGATCTTGTCCTCTGCAGTAGCTTTTGATGTAGTTTCACTTCTCTTCTTATCTTAAGAATTTTGTTGTCTTCTGATCGTTATTCAAGTAGACGGTTTTTTTTGGTTGAAATTAATACCAGCTTCTTTCCTGTATGTGGTTGTAACTGACAATAACTGTGATACAAAGGTCTTGAGAGTATACCATGAAAAATGCTTGATGTGCAGTTAGTGTATGTAGATATCAGTTTATAATTACTCATTGGGATTCTGCTTTAAGACCAGAAGAGTGGTCATCCACACATTCAGGGGTTGATCCTCACGGTTAGTATCCTTGGGATTTGGGCTTCTTTTATCCCAAGCTGAAAAGCCCATCATTTTTATTCCCCCCCCCACCCCCCCCCACCACCACCAAACAAGGCAAATACCATTTCTGCCACCGCATTTCTCATTCTTACTAGTGAAAGATTGATTAGCTTGCAATGTACGGAGGAGTACCCCGCCTGTTTATTTTTGTTATTTTGATTATTCCCTATTTTTTAGATGGGTTTCAATCATTTTTTTTTAGATTTTGAATACTTAAACCAATGATTCAAAAGTGTTTATTAAGAACTATGTATATATAAGTGTGCCATTGAGCAAGACCATATTCTGTTCCGTACTTCTTTGTGCTGTGAAAAGGTTAATAAATACCAGCTGGAAGAGCAGTATACCTCCAACATGCCAGCTTATTCTGTTTTTCTTTTTCAATTTCATTAAACATGAAACTTTTTAAGCAACATACATATTTGATGCTAAGTGCCTCCGAAAGATACTTATATCCCGTATCATGTAGTATAGTTCATCTGTTACAATTTGATTGGGTGGAGTTTCATTAATTAGAGCAGTGCTATTGGTTGGTGCTTATCTTCCATGGCATGAGAGCACCAGTTGTATCATGCATTAGTGTCTGGGCGGTAGTGTTAAGGAAATGCTGCAAAAGGAGGTGGCAGAGAAGTCGAGAAAACATTTAAATTTCAGAGATAAATATTGTTTACAGAGTTGACAGTGTTGAAGCTCAAAGGCATTTATACAGATTTCAGTTACAATTAACCAATAAGGCTTGACTAAATCTACAGTACAACGGACTACATTCTTGGCACACATATTATACTCTACTATCCTTTTGAGATGACCCAAAAGGATAATACTAAAAAAATTTAAAAATCTGGATCTCGAAATTCATTTTGGTGGGGAACTATTTGAAACATAAGTCAAGTAGCAAAGAATTACTGATATTTCCATGTGCAAATTGGTACTACCTTCAGAAACTGTTCCCACTGAGCAAGTGATGAATGTTGGTGATAAATGCCATTGGTCCATGCATGACTTGAACCTCTTCAAATTTCAATCTGAAATAGAAAATATGATTATATTAACATTTTCTTCTCATCAGCCTTGTGGACTGGGGAAAATTGCAAAGCTCATCAATGCCGGAAAAATTGATTCATCTGAACTTATCACTATGAAGACACTGAAGGTACTTAGAATCATTTCTTCGTTCATTGTGCGCTTTTGTTATTTTCTTGTTTGATGACATAAATCTGTATCTCATTTTGCCAGGAGACAGGTGCTATTGGGAAGCAAATAAAGGATGGAATTCGCTTAATGGGCCGTGGAGCAGAAGAAATCAAATGGCCGATTCACCTTGAGGTAAATATAATATCCATTCAGTATTTATATCTAACTAATTGTGTGATTTTACTTTAAGTTTCTTATTCCCTTGGAAGCCATCTTCTCAGGAATGGCAACCTTGTCTTCAAAATCCATACTGAAGATCTTACCTAGGAAGATAATGGGGCTGCCTCTTGCTGTGATTTGACACATGCTTGGAACATGACTACATTTACATTGAAAAAAAATATTTTTGTGATATTGGGAGCTTTTTTTCAACATGATCTACTAGCCTCTCTGTAGCTTGCAACTAAGCTGATAGTACGCTTCTTGTATTATGGTGGTATTCACTATATTAGATCAGTTCTGAACATTGCTGTTACGCATAAGTTTGTTGAAGTACCTAATTTTTTGCCTCTGCTGACAATTTGGGCTTGCTGGTGTTGTTTTAGATGTTGGATATTTTTAGTTCAGTCATCTGTTCAGTAAACAGCACATGCCCTGACAATTGTAGGTATCAAGGACAACTGCAAGGGCAAAAGCTGCTGTTGAAGCAGCCGGTGGAACGGTAAGATTGGTGTATTACAACAAGCTTGGATTTCGGGCTCTTCTCAAACCCGAATGGTTTGAGAAGAAGGGCCGCCTACTACCAAAGGCGGCAAGGCCTCCGCCCAAGCAGCAAGACAAGGTCGATAGCATTGGCCGCCTGCCTGCACCAACAAAGCCACTTCCCTTCACACCCGAGGAACTGGAGCTTGCTGCAAAGCGTGATGCTGCTCGTGTGACTGCATAAGACTGGAGCTCGTTGGAGGCACTTTTTGATCTTAAACACAAAGAGGCTCCTCTGAATGTGTATTGCATTAGTTTGAGCAGAGAATATATAAGGTGGACTTTTTATAGTCTTGAGAAGATCCATTCCTTGTGGAATGAGATCCTTTGGCCGCATTTTCTGAATTCAGTTTACCATATGGACTTGTGAATGTCATTTTCCTGAATGCACTCATGTCTGGTGTTACATGCACCTGGGTAGCGCTTGGGCGCATGTGCCCTTCATGGCAACGTGCACCTTGTGCCCCGAGACTCGAGTTGCTCTTCATGACAAAATAGTGGGTTTCTTTTGTTGCCAGTAACTTGTGTAAATCTATGTTGTTTTTTCATTCTGATGCATTATGTACCACATTTGATAAAGGCCTTCCAATAACTTGCTAGTGTATCTTTTTCTTCGTTCAGAGATGGACTCAAGCCACTCAGGCATATCTGTATTAGCAACCGAAAGATGAACTAATATATGCATGTCTGGTTTCATTCATTCTTCGTCCGTGTTTCAACTTTCAATTGATAATTTTAAGCAAACACTCTTAATTCATTTGAGCTAAAAAAAGGTCCCTAACGTCAATAAAAACATGTGTAGATTACCTTTAAAATCTTCTGATAAGTGTGGATGCGGAGTGGACGCAGGGCATGTGTTTGGTTCACCGTCTTGGAGAATGAAGACAACCATCCATGCTCCAACCTGAAAGAGTATTATACTTCTGAGAATAACTAATAGGGGGTGTTCGTTTTCATGGGCTAAAGGGCTAAAACTAAACTTTAGACTAAACTTTAGCTCTAGGAAACGAACGGGAAGGCTAAGGTTTGGACTAATCTTTAGCTCTAGAGAGAAAGAAGGGCTAAAAGGAGGCAAAACTTTAGCCCTCCAAGAGATGCTAAAGTTTAGCCTAAATTTTAGGAACTAAACTTTAGCCTCTAGAGGAAACGAACACCCCTAAGTTCGCTGTAGCATGCGCCGGTATGTTCTTGTTCATGTTTAATAACGAACCGGTCAACAGTTTCTACTCCAGCAGCGATATACTCAGATCTTCTGCCCTGAATGCAGGATCACACAAACACGAAAAGCAGGAGCACATTTCCAGCGGTGACTACAGGAAGCTTGCGTGCCATCAGACGTCTGAAATGATATCCAATTGAAAAAATGCATGGCAGACGCTCTTGTGCAGACAGGTATGGGACAACGATTGTGTTAAAGATTTGATAAACACATGCATGGTGATTGCCATCAACAATTCCAGGTTTATTTATGTTCTCTCCCCGACCCATCGATATGTTACTCTCTCCTTTTGCCTCAGAAATCCATCCACATAAAGTGGCACAAACTCGGATGACCGGAACGTCGTATCAGCAGTTTAGAAATGGCTCTTTTCAGTGAAGACAGTTTGCCTTTTCTCCGTGCTGCAGCTAGTTCACTGAACATACGGCAGGTTAGAAAGACTACGCAATAGACAGTTTTTAAAACTGAAAAAGTAATTGAAAGGTACAGAAATCAGAACAGAATAACGAAATTTTTTATCTTGGTATAATTAATCACTGTCAACAAAGTGCGGCAAAATAAATTGCTCTTTTGTTCATAGGGGCACTGTGGACTTTTATTCTACCCATTTCGGAGACAGAGAGAATCCATTTACGTTTTCCATATAGCTACTTTTGCCCTGCCATGAGCTACGGTGTTATAGTAGGATCTATAGTCCGAGCCAGAAGAACAGGAACCAGAGCTCTACCAAACAAGACCTAATTAATTCAGTGGATTGCAATTTTGTTCCTCTGTTTGCTCAACTTTCACGCCGCCCTGTTGCTGCTGAATGCGCTTTCTTTTCCTTCAGATATGGCATTGCCGAACCCTACAGGATAGTAGAGTTGTAGGGTACTAATACCACGCGCCATCTGGGATCCGGCCGGGATCATCCAGGACCAAGAATTCACGGCAGTAGAAAGCCGCCGACCTAAGCTTCTTCTTGCCCACTCAATTTTGTGAGCGTGACATCACGCGAAGAGTTTGTACTGCCATCCGTATACGCATCGAGTTACTTTTCGTGTGGTCTTAATTTTCTGTGTTTGGCAATGTCGGACGGTGTCGAATTAATGATTATTCTCCCACACTCTGCCTGCCACTCGCGTAGAGAGTCTTCAGCGTGATTTCTTCAACCGGCCGGGTGATAACAATGAAAAACGCTTTCGCAATAATAATAATAATAATGAAAAACGAAACAGCAAAAGACTTGAACTAATAATGGCCAACTAACACTATGAATGCTACTATAGTAAGCTACGTACTGCTAAGCCTACCACAAAGCTTTTGGGTCGACCTCGTCGTGTGGTACCGACCTGATACCTCCACCCTGAGTGATCGAGGTCGATGGTGAGTGCAGCACCACATGAATGAAAATGGCAAAAACAGTATGGTAATGCTAGTCTTGCGCCAAATGGACCACCGCAGCACCATGAGATCTTGTGGCCGTCGTCGAATTTTACCACGACCGAAAACCGGGCGCAATCGATGATATATGGCCGGGTTAATCCACTTCGTAATAAAGCGCCACCTAGCCAGTAGTTAAGCTTAGGTTACCCCACTCTAAGAAGCTAGTGCCTAGTGGTGGCGCTATCAGGTCAGGCTTATTGCTCTCGCCCGCTCACTGGAATTGGCGTCACCACGATCGAGCAGTAATCTATGACCAAGATCAACGCTGATGAAGCAATAATACAGTATCGCAGAAGAAGAAAGCTAGATCTCCGGCCGGTCCAACTCGTGCATGCTTGCGAAAGCGATCGATGGGTACCGTACGTAGTAGATACATGCGTAGAAGCAGATGCTGCCTGCACACATCATTCAAGGAACAAATAAACGTGAAGCAACAGCGATTGCGACGGCCGATAGCTAGATCACGGAGAGAGAGAGAGAGTGGGGAGTTGAATATTCCTATCCTGCTAGCTCTACGACCACTCCAAATTGGGCTCGTCGTCTCCTCGCCTCATCCCCCAGCTTTAGAGAGGAAATGTTTCTTAGAATTGTTGCCGCCGTCGTGGCCGTGCCCGTGCACCGGCGCACGCACGCATGGCCGGGCTGTGCGTAGAAAAAGGCGGCAAAGCGAATGGCGCGGTCGGTCGGTCGCCGCCATTAGAAAAAACGGGCCGGAGAGAGCCACACAACAAGAGGCTGTGATGAGGCCTCCACTACCACTGCCACTCACCACCACCGCCCCTGCTCCTGTTCTTCCATGCCCTTGCGACCTATAAATCCGTGCACTTGCGCTTGCCGTCATCATCGCCAAGCCAACTACTGATAGCCTCGAGCAGTCTCGTCCTTCACCTAAGCTACACTACGCTAGTAGCTTAGCTAGCTAGATCCCCCGCGGCACTCTCTGCTGCTCCGGTTATATAAGCCGCCCTGGTGACCCTGGAGTAATTCACCACCCCGGCCTCCATCTCTCTCTCTCTCTCTCTCAGTGCAAGGATCTCAATCTCATCGGTTTGTTGATCGGGCACAGAAATGAAGTTCACCACCGCCGCCAGTAGAGCAGCCATTGCCCTCCTCCTGGCGCTCGCCGTCGTCCTCTTGAGGAGCGACGGCGTCCACGGCCGGCACCACCACCACACCAAGCACACCAAGCACAACTCGGCGCACAACCACCCGCCGGCCCACGCCCCAGGCCCGAGGCACCCGCGGCCCTACTCTCCCCCGACCCCACCACCTGCAGCTCCGGCGCCCGCGCCGGGATCCGACGACGACGGCGACGCCGCGGACGCCGGCGCCACCGTGTACGACGTGGTCAAGGACTTCGGCGCCGCCGGCGACGGCGTGACGGACGACACGGACGCGATCAAGACGGCGTGGGACACGGCGTGCCAGGCCGGCGGCGACGGCGTGGTGCTGGCCGCCGCGGGGCACACCTTCCTGGTGCGCACCACCGTGTTCACGGGCCCGTGCCAGGGCAGCGTGGCCATACAGCTCGACGGCACCATCGTGGCGCCCGGGGACCCCGACACGTGGCCCGCCAGCAGCAAGCGCAACTGGCTCGTGTTCTACCAGGCGCACGGCATGGCGCTGCGCGGGTCCGGGCTCATCGACGGCAAGGGCCAGAGGTGGTGGGACCTCCCCTGCAAGCCCCACAAGGGCGGAGGCGGCTCCCACGGAGGCCTCTGCGACAGCCCAGTGGTAAAATAACTTTTTTTATTATTTTTACTCTCTACTCGACTGCTTGTAGCCAGCTTAATTAATTAATTAGGGAATGAACAGGCGATGAGGTTTTTCATGAGCAACAACGTGAGCATGCACGGTCTCAAGGTGCAGAACAGCCCCGAGTTCCACATCCGGTTCGACCAGTGCCGCGGCGTGGCGGTCAGCGACCTGTCCATCACCTCCCCGACGGACAGCCCCAACACGGACGGCATCCACGTGGAGAACACGCAGGACGTCCACATCAGCAACACGGCGGTCTCCAACGGCGATGACTGCGTCTCCATCGGCGCCGGCACGCGCAACCTGCACATCGAGAACGTCACCTGCGGGCCCGGCGGCCACGGCATCAGCATCGGCAGCCTCGGCAAGTCCGGCTCCCGCGCCTGCGTGGCCAACGTCACGGTGCGCAACGCCGTCATCCGCCGCTCCGATAACGGCGTCAGGATCAAGACGTGGCAGGGCGGCTCCGGGTCCGTGTCCGCCGTCAGCTTCGAGAACGTGCGCATGGACGCCGTGCGCAACCCCATCATCATCGACCAGTACTACTGCCTCTCCCACAGCTGCGAGAACTCCACCACGGCCGTGCTGGTTAACGGCGTGAGCTACGCGGGGATCAGGGGCACCTACGACGTGCGCAGCCCGCCCATCCATTTCGGGTGCAGCGACGCCGTGCCGTGCACCAACATCACCATGGCCGACGTCGAGCTGCTGCCGGCGGAGGGGCAGAGGGTGGACGAACCCTTCTGCTGGAACGTCTACGGGAACGCCACCACGCCCACCGTGCCGCCCATGGACTGCCTCATCGAAGGCGTGCCCAGGCACACCGACGACGACGCCACCCTCAAATGCTACTAGCCACTCCGTACGTCCCCCTGCTGCTTGTTTACACAAGGAAGGTATAAGTTACTACTTAATTAGACAAGACAAAAAAGGACTTATGTATATATAGAAAGAAGCTAAGATGACAATGTAATAGTTAAGAGTGTGAGAATTACCCTCCGGAATATGTATACCATGTATAGAAAGCATACATATACTCTCTGCCATGTGTGTAGGACTTAACCAGATACATATGGCTTCTGTTTTTAGCTAATAGCCTGCAGCTATAGGTCATGTGTGTCCAATAAAATCCTTTCTTGTATTCCACTACAACTTCCTATTTCTGTTTTTGTTTTTCCATTCCATTCTCAAACTAATTGCAAATTGGAACATTGTTGGCTCGTAGCTACTATTATGTCTCTGCGAGCGAGCTACTCCACCACATTGTCATTGTGCGGTGACGACCAAGGGATCAGCAATGCGGATGCGTGGAGTAGTATCGAATCATAGCATTATTAACGTGTACGTACGTGATCCCAAAGTTTTGAATCAAAAGGCGCGTACAATAAAGCTGCCATTGATGTCATGCAGAAAAAACCCAACGCAAAAGTTTAAGACCACGAAACCCCGAGGGGGCCCAGCGCAGCGCCTGCCAAATTACTTTCTGTCCTAACAATTCCGTACATCGCCGCCACTGGATGCGTTATTGAGTACGCAATAATCACCCCCAGCCCAGAGCGCAGAGGGTTAGTTACTGACGTAGTACGCCATAGATTGCTGGAAACGTACGGTGCAATATTGACAGCGGACGGACGGACGGAGTCACTGTTGCCGAAGTACACGAGCCTTGTTTTTACTACTACTACTAGTAGCGAGGACGAAAAGTTGGGCAAGACCGGCTGTTCTCCATTGCGGTCGTGGGGATGGGCCACGAGAGCCATTCAACTAAAGCGCACGTACTCCTCCCAACCAATCAGGAAATATACCTGCCCAACAATAAAGGTGAAGGTGTTTTCGGTAGTGTTCCTGTGGGCGCGTGTGGCCTGGAGAGAACGAGACAGTAATCGGAATGGATGAAATTACAGAAACGGCGCCGGCGCATGCACATCATTGGCTTCATAATTAGACGGGGTTCGGTTGGCAACCCTACTCTGCGTTTCCACCCATTAAGGTTGCGGTTGATCGATCGGTTGAGTACACGTACTTCAATTCTGCAGATGGATGACTTGGAGTTGGGCTGTAGACAAGGACACAATTCGATTATGTATCGTGAAACAGCTGAGAACACTAGGTGGTACATGCATGCGAAATATATTATCATAAAATTTAGCTAAGAAAAGGAGTCATTCGTCCTCCGGGGTTTTAAATTATGAGCAACACTATTTATCTATTGACATGTTTTTTTCTCTAAATCTGTCAAAATTTTGGAACATTAAAATTGAACTGCTAGAACAAGGCATACGTAGTACTAAAACAACCTGACTATATAAGTGGAACGGTCATATCTTAAACTAGGACATTATTCCAATAGTGAATTTTCATTGTTCCAATAGTAAAATTTCATTGTTGCAACGGTTTAATTTCAATGTCCCAAAAATTCAACATATTTTGAGAAAAAATCTGCCGGCAAATAAATAGTCACTCCCATAAATAATCCTTTCTTGGTCTTTCGTAAAAAAATCCCTTTCTTTTAAAACTATTGTTGTTATTTGGACAAAAGAATTAGTTAATTTATCTAGTAGAATTCTCGTAACGACAGCAATTTTAAAACAAAGAGAGTACATCTTAATAGGAGAAAGCATGAGAAATGGAAGTAATCACAGCTACAATCATGAGAAATAACCATTGTTACCTTTATGATAATAATGACACGCGAATAATGCAGTGATAGAAAAATAGCTATTGGTGACGCAAGAGTAAGGTATATCAAGACATTCAAATATATATAAAAAACATTAACCACACGATAAGATATTGTAGTTGATACGACTAGCCCCGTGATATGTGTGTGGGCTAACCCTCGGAGAATCAGGTGTCACCAATGAGGACCACAAGTATGTGACAACTCATCGTTGATTTCGTTCCATGCATGCTCGTCTAAAAAGCATGCATGTATATCAAATTCTGTCCATCAATTTTTGATACTATATATGTGTGTGTTCATGTAGCTATCTTACGTAGTAGCTCCCACCAATTCCATTGTGTAGGTACGTGCAATCCACGCACCTCTCTCTAGGTAACGGTACGTGGTCCAGGCTACTCTACGACTCTACCAGTGACACCTGACGGACAAAGCCATTTCACATGCCAGGTGCTGCTACAAATGCTACACAGTGGACTCCACGCAGGGCCGGCCGGCGAGTTCTAGCAGGTTCCCCCGGTCGATCGGAAAACCTATAGTAAGGCCAGTTCATCTAGCATGCGCACACGTACGGTGACGTGGTAGGCTGGGTGGATCCTCCACGAGTAGCTTGGATCGTCGTAGTAGCTACGCATGAGAGACGATGCGGGGAGCACTCTCCGCAGCCCGGAAGACGCCCCGGGTCCGAGGCAACCTCGCTGAGCCACTAGCTACCTCTCCCCTCCTTCCTCACAACAGTTAGCTAGTGCACGGCCGGCCAGCCGGCTGGGGCTCATCGGCCCCATCGACCGGATCCGCGGCGATTCCATTCACGAGGAATGAGCTCACGGCACCGAAAAAGTGGCTTCCTCCGATCCAATCCCCAACAGCGCGCGAGGTTCACAGTGGCAAATGAAGCGGCGGCCGGCGAGCAACAACACGGCCGCCGGAAGGTGCGTGGGTGGCCGGGTCGGTGCACGCACGCGGTGCGGTGGCGAGGTCAACCGGGAGTCCTCAAGCAAAAGCTAGGGCGCCGCGAGGAAAAGAAGCAAAATTACATAAAGGTCGAGGACACTAGCTACGCCGCGTCGCTGCCACGGCCACTACGTAGCCCACCACCTCCGCCTGCCCCCCTCCCAACACACCCATTATACTACTATATATTCCACTACAAGCTGCCGCCCTGTGCATGCTCGCGCTCTCCTCCGCTACCAGTTGCAATGCTTTCCGGCCGGCCGTCTCCGAAACAGTTTTGCTCGTCGAGTGAGCTCAGACCCAGCCCGATTCTACTATAGTGTTCCTCACTTTCTGTACCCGTACGGGTACTAGGCATTATTATTGTTCTCTTCTAGTGTCCGATACATATATTTGGTGCCCGGCAATTTGCATCATCAAGCGCGTGCCTCTCCCTCAACTGGCTCAATTATTGAGGGCAGTCCGATCCGATCCCATTTCAGCTCTTCGCCGGTCGCATTTCCGGCGCCACGCGCGGCTGCATTGCGCACGCGTCGCGGATGTGCACAACCATTTCCAATCTCTCCCATATGGTGAGTGAAAGCTACTACACCGCATACATAGAGTCGTGGAAGCGATATATGGCGCTCGCTTTTGCAGCGCTTTTCAGCTGATCGCCGAGCTTGCGTGGCTTCCGGCTACTTGCACTCCGCCACTGTTAATAATATCTCTCTGATAAGAACATCTGACGTCTTCCCTCTGGTGGTCTTTGTTTTCCCTTTCCAAACTTTATTTCTCGCCTCCGAGACCGCGTTTACCAGCCACCTCCGCTCGCCCTTTCTCGTTAGTTTCCTTTTGGTCCCCTCTACTAGGGGAAGCGCATGATGGGGCCTAAATCCTAACTCTTGCTCCCCCTTTCTCCCCGGTAGAAACTGACCGGACATTTCATTAGTTTTCCCGGCGAATTAAACATGGACGTGCCACTCCACTTCACTTCCTGCAAAAAGTTACCACTAGCTAGCTAGCCTCGCGATATGAAATATTGTACTCTGACGCATAAACCTTTCTGTTTTTTCTCTGCTGCGCCCAAAGGTTGTATTTGGAACAACAACATTCATTTTGATGGTCCATTGAATATCCATTGGCATTGTCCCATCTGAGTTACTAGTTGGAATTATTATATTCCAAAGCACGTGAAAAATGGCATGATCGTCATTTTATATATGTCAGCAACCATCCTAATAAAGGTTATGCCTAACTCGATTACAGACAATTGTTTTTGAGCTCATCAGTACATGCATAGCTTAATCCTGTTAGCAGGGCTGCAATAATTCTTTTAGTACCAGCAAATTGTACTACTATATGTATACATTATTGTGCGACTTGATTGGTAATAATGCTTAGGATCGGAAGCTTTTAACCTGCCAACCGTTCTTTCATCTTCATGCATGCATCTTGCGTCAATAAAAATCTGTGACCTACTATACATTTAACATGACTACATTGCAAAGGAGAAACAATGCCCACTATAGAAGCCACAAAAGCTGGATCACGTTGAGCTGGACTCCATGAAACTGTTTTCTTGATCTAACATGCATCTACGTACCCTCCTAGGTGGCAACACTTAAGTGATCTGTACCATCTTGGGAAAAGGCAATCCATCGATGCTGCCACTTTATAGCCGCAGTCGCGTTTATGCCGCCATCTCTGGCAGTTTATTTTTTCCGTCTTGCTTATGTGTGTACGGCAGGCCTAGCGGTTTGTTGGTTCATGCCTTATTACTAGACTGTCTTTTCGGCTAATGACTTGTTGCATGCATATAGTACCATTTCTCACTGATAATCCTTTCTTTTTGGTGCAAAACTTGCAGTGAAATTTAGAATTGAAGGTCGGGTCAAATTTGTAGAGCACGATCCTATATGCATTTTTTTTCAGGATAAAGTTTGGCTTCCTAGTGGTTCACACGTTTGTTTTGAATTATATGCTTCATAGTGCAAGTTAGAAGGTGGTGTTATTAATGATTTGCCAGACAGATTTTGCAAACTTGTACTCAGGTAGGTTTATGAAAGAGAGTGGCGAGCAGTATGGTACATGTGCTTATAAAACACATGTACGAAATGTATACAAATCATAAGGTTGTTCTTTGCAATAATAATGAGATCTTAATGGAAAAAACAATTTTGGAGCATTGACATCCTTTCTCTATATGCTATTCTTTTAATTTGTAATAATTTATTATGTTCATAAAAGGCCTTAAAGATGTAATGTAATATACAATACAAATAATTCCGAACTCCATGACTTTTGCTGCGTACAGTACACATTTAATATTATGTAAAATACGTATACTAGCTCATATTTATCTTAGTTTTAGAAATGAAGCATGTTTTAACCATCACCAATATTATTATTAGAAATGAAGCATTTTTTAATAATCAAAGTTGAAAATATAGTACTAGTGGTGGTGAGATAGCTCTGACACCACCCCGTGGCCTGACAGAGTAGGGAACATTCCATTTGCGCTTTTCAGAGATCAACTGGCAGCAGATTATCCTGCGTCTATTTGACTCTGAGCGAAATCATGGCAGAGCATCTTCAAAAAGACGAGCCAACGAAGGCTCCATCACTCCATTACCTGAATTATTGGAACGGAGTTCATCAGAATCTTGAGATCATGCGCAGCATATAGGACGGGGAGGAGCATGATGGAGGACCATACGTCTCGGTCCTGATCCGCACTTTTGCCACTGTAAGCAAAGCGCGCTAGCATTTGGAAAATGGGCCACGCCTGACTTACATTCGTCAAGCGGTCGATTTGGACGTGTGATTTCTGCAGATCCATGTCGTAGGGCACAGTGACATGCTGTCAGAGATCGGAGGTTCTGCAAATTCTTGTAATGCTCGTTGTTTTTCTGGCGAAGTCGAAAGCGTCCAAATGTCCAGGGTACTCCATGAACTACTCCATTGTTCACGCAATCACGCATGGTGGTAAGACATCTTTATTCCATTGCGAGGTTGGTGACAAAAAACAAACTAAAGAGACAAAACTTCCATGATTGGCCCCATCTTGCTTTATCCTTGTTGTATGTACGTTCACATGTTTGAAGTAAGCAAATCATCAGTGGCTAATTAATACTAGTAGTAAAGCAAGACAGTTTTGTCATCCGTATGATGCGTTTTCTATATTAGTAAGACAGTGTTGTCGCATCTGCGTCATCAGACAAAGTAGCAATCCATGTTCTAAAGAGATTTTGTTCCGTACTGGCACTGCTAATATATACACACACCTAATGCCCCAACATTGCAAGAAAACAAGGTACTAGTAGAGTACACGCATGACGACACCCGTTGCGCTTAGTCGCTCTTTGTCAGATTCCGATAACTGGCTCAAAATAAGTAGACGCAATTCAAGCAAAAAAGCACAGTGGCACAAAGCATGAATCCACTGTAGTATGCAGAAAGGCAACGGGGCTTTGGAGGCCTGAATGTACGCCTTTACAGGCTCCCCATCTGCTCGCTGCTCCTCCTGATCTCCAATCAAAAAAGCTGAAGATCAAGAACACAAGCACAGCACAAGGAATGTTTGGTGCGCAAAAGTTGCATGCGAAGGATGGTCACACTCCCGATAAACCGCAGGAAAAAGAGCATCAGCCCAGTGCCGATTGGATAGGAGAATCTTGCGGCAAAGTTATCTTTCACAGGAGTGGGCAACGCTTCTTTATTAGCCTGGAGCAACCCGGGTGATGGGTTTATGTGCCTGGCTGCCATGCGACTTGCTGGGGCTGCCGAATACAAAAACTTGATTTCCAGCTTACATGTAGCCCAGCACGCACGTTCAGAAATGAGAGCCGATATTAGCATCGCAATGTTGAAAACAAATACGACCTGAAGATGGGAAGAGGAGAACGACAAGATGCTGCCAGACGCGAGCGAGCACCGTGTAGAAGACTGAATGGGAGCCGCCTTTCTTCGCCGTGTCATTTGCGACATGCAAATGGAGTCGTGCCGTGTGCATGTCGACCATGACGAGCCGTCACCGCTCCTCGTGGTGTTGCCAGACAAACCAGATGCGCTGCTTCAAGACCGGTAAAACAGTAGCGGATGAGCAGAGTTACAGGATGTTCTCGGTTCAACCTTTCGAGCTGTAGTTGGGCTGAAATGCATGTTGGGCTGAAATGACCAGGCTTCCTTCAGGCGGCGAGTACACACATGACTCTGGGTGGGCGGAACCTGGACCGCTCATCAGGACACAAAATAAAGCAGCCCAGGCTCAGTTGGAGCCTTGCCTGCAAGTGAATCTGAATCTTCCCGTGTCGTGCACCCGGAAGTTGGCAGTGGCAGCCTGGTTTTCCTTTTCCATCATCGTCCACGATCGACCGTCTAGTCGTATCCGCCGGAAACACGCACGTTCCTGGACAAATAAAGGCGACGGCCACGGCCAGGGTTAGAGCAACTCTAGCGATCTCCTTAAACAGCCTTCCAATCCTAAACTTTAGGAGTTTGATTAAAAAACCAACTCCAACAGGCTGCAGGCCTTCTAAATGGCTCCTAAACTAGTTGCTCTCCTAAATCCCTCCTCCAACCATCCGGAAATGAGAGGGCTCCTTCCCTCCTCCTAAATTACAGCTGGTTGTGGGTCCTATATATATTTTTTTTTATCTTTTTTTCCTTTTCTTCTCTTCTTTTCTCCTCTCTCCCTCTCATCTCTTCGTCTACTCCCGCAAGGCGGCGACGCGCGCCGCCTCCCTCCCGCGTAGCCCTAGCACGCACGCGCCTCCTCCCTCCCGCCCATCGCTCGCTTCCTCCTCCGGCAACGAATCCGCCGGCTCCCGCCACTCGCCGCCCGAGCGCCCTGGTCCTTCCGCCTCCGGCCGTCGTGGGGCGACGGATCTTGGCGAGCCCGCCCGAGGGCGACCTACGGCCCTCCCCTCCGGAGTGCAAGCCACGTCCGCCCGCCGCTGCCGGCTTCTCGGAGCTTGCTCACGGTCGCCACGGCCTCACCGGCACTACGCCGCCCCTCCCGGGCCTGCTCCCGTGCGGCCCGGAATCGGCGCGGAGACCTTCCGCGGCCGCCTCGGCTTCGTCGGCCTTGCGCCACCATGCCTTCACCTCCGCCTCCATCTAGGCCTCAACGTCGGCGGCGGCGGTGCGTGCCTTGCTGCCTCGGCGCGGAGGCGAGCGACGGCTGCCTCCGCCTCGCCGGCTCGGCGCCGCCGATCCTCCACCTTGGATGCCCGCGGCTCGCGGTCCTTGGCGACCTCGGCACGGAGCCCATCCACGACGACGTTCATCCGCGCCTCCTCTTCCTTGGCTTGATTGGCGGCACGACGGATCTCGTCGCAGGTGCGCGTCGGCGGTGGTCTCCTTCCCCGAACCGAAGCACGAGGTCCACCGCCACCCGATCCGCCGGCCGTGCCGCTTCCCTCTTCGCACCGCGGCTGGAGGCCGCGCCGTCCAAGTTCTGCGCCGAGCTTGCAGCCCAAGCGTCGCCTCTCCGTCGGGTCGTCTCTGCATCTCCGCCATGCGCTCCTGCAGCTCTGCAGGTCGAGCACCGCGCGCATCGAGGTCCGCCACCGGGGACGGCCGGCTTTCTTTGTGCTCCCGACCCTTCGAGTTCTGTCATGGCTTTAAGACAAGGTGGGAGGCTGACGAGTGGGAGCCGCGTGTCAATAGGATATAGGAGCTTTGGTTTCGGGTGGGTTGCTTGGAGTGGGACGAAAAATTCTGGTCCATAACTTTACCGGGGACACCCGAAATGTGGGTTTCGGGGCCCGATTTCGGGTCCCCTGCTGAAGATGCTCTTACGAGTGCAAGCGTCGGAACGGGAGGTTGGAAGGTGGAGAGAAGTAAAAGTAAGTGCATTCCACCTAGCTATAGTTGTGCATCCGGCTGGGACAAATGGGCTAGCGCGCGAAGTCCAGCTTGGAAAAGGCATGCCCAAGCAACAAGCGAGCTCGTGCCGGCCGTGGCATGGTGCGTTCCATGTCATGGGCTGACCCCCAAACCCACAACACGGGTTCCGACTTGTAAATTCCATATCTCCCCTTCCCACAGCTCAGTAGAGGGAGGCCTAATAGACCGATAAAAAGAGGTGTAATTAAGGCTTGACCATATTAAAATTGCCTCTTTTATTTTAGTCTCACAAATCACTTTCATAATAAATTGAGTACTCCCTCCATACTAGAAGTAAAATTCGTATTAGCACTTTCAACACTTAGTCACAACTCAATTCGTTTTACAATTTTTTCCTCCACAATGGACTAGTTTACCCCTGCTAGCAATAACTTCATGTTCTCTCCCGAGATGACGCTGGCTGCTGGTATTCCGAGACACTACAGTACTACACTCTAGAGAGTAGAGCTAGTAACCAGTGTGCACTCATGATATTATGGGAATGTTTGAGATGGTACCCTATTTATTATGGTCAAACATGGAAACTTTTCCTTGATTAAATACTCCTTGGTATGCTTAATGGTGTCCAAAACGAATTTTATTTCTAAGTATGGAGGGAGTATGTATAATGATCGGAACGAGTCAAAGAGAAGAAAATAAATTGAGTATGTATAATGATTGCAAAGAGAAGGATTGAGTATGCATAATGATTGATTTCTTTTGCATTGTAGGGAGGGGAGGGGGCTTGTGCTCCTTCTCTGGAAAGAGTTTGGTGTCATACCAATGTCCATGCATGGATGCTCGGCCCATGATTGTTGACCCACTTGCTTTTGCGCAATCACGTGATTGTAGTATACCTCTTGTATGTGTTGGCTTCAATTCGATATATCAAATAGGTGCAGTTTGTGTACAAAAAAAAAAGATTTCATTCATATCATATCGCAAAATCAAATTTAAGTGAAACACAATACACAATATTTTATATGGATATTTAGCTGCAACACATTAAAGCAACTCTTCAAATTCACAAACTTGTGGTGTACCTCACATAATTTCTCGATTGTACGGTGTGTTGTATCTAAAGTCACATTTTTGGATTGTTCTACCAAATTGAAATTTGATCTTCAGATCGGATTGAAAATTCCAGGATAAGTTTGATTCCATTTGAAAATTTGTTGAACTTGATTTATTTCTATTGAGTTGCATGCAACAACCAATTTAGCCAAAAGCCTAAGATGATGAGAGGAAAGGTGGACAATTCACGTATACTCCAACAATTTCGATGGTCGAAGTCATGTACAGATTAGCTTAAACTGCTCTAGTTATATACTGAAAGGTTTAGCCAATGATGCGGCTCTATTTGCCTGCTGCTGCTGGTCACTGTGGACGGGGAGAAACCGAAGACAACATGGCAACGAAAGCTGGAGTCCGTTTGCAGCTGCCAAATTTGTTGCTAAGATGGTAGAAGATGTGCTGCAGATCAATCAGAAGGAGGAGAAAATCTGTCTAAGGGAGAAGTCCAAGTGAAAGCCTCTGCACATGGGTTATTGAAACTTAACACTGATGGTGCGTTCAATGCGACTACCTTCAAAGGAGGAATCGGGGCAGTACTCAGAGACCCGAATGGCACATTGATTAGAGCCATGTCCTGCTGGCACGAGGACCTTTAAGATGGCCTAATCACAGAAGCATTGGCAGTCCGGGATGGGCTGAGAATGGCGAAGGATGTTGGTGCAAGACAAATTGTCGTGGAGCTGGACAACATCTCACTTGTGAATTTGCTAAAAACACCAGACGGAGCGCGATCAGTTATAGCGAGTATTTGGCATGATGTCAACGAGCTTAGCAGGCCTTTCGAGGTTTTATCTTTTAGTCAGATAAACCGGGAAGCAAATGGTGCAGCTCATTGTTGTGCAAAGTTTGCTACACCGGATAATATGGTCTGTACTTGGGGCAGTAGCATTCCAAATCTCCTGTCGGAAGTACTCCAATATAATTGTAATCCTGCCTCGGTAATATAAGCTCGAGTGACTTGCCCTAAAAAAAATATATATATATACTGAAAGGTTTGTACTCTCGGCTGAACACCGTCACCGTGCAAGAGCTGAATCTCGAAAAAAAGAAGAAAAGAACACGCGATGAGGAAGCGGTCATCAGCGCCTGCTCCTGTGAACTGAAATAAGGTGCGGATGTGTCCCATGGCTTGGGCGTGGGGCCAAGTCACTCGATATTGGGAACGCTTGCTGCACGGCTGGCCAAAACCATGCAATGATGCAAGGGATACGTCGGATCCGCAGGAGCATTTAAGCAAACCGGTCCCGGACAAATATCACAGCACGGATAGAGTTAAGCACAGAAGGGCGTTGGCCGTTGGGAGAGAAGAGTGTGCGTGGTCGCCTCGCCGACATGGAGGTTGAGCAGAAAGTGCACGCGTTTCCGGCACAGCTGTACTGCCGCCCTTGGAGTTGGAGGTCTGGTACGACCACCAACCGGGTCGGAGAAAACAGTCCTCGATCAGGCAGGCAGGACAGTGGATCGGTCTCTTGTGTTGCGTGCGCACATGGATGCACTTGTGTTCTTTTGCTCTGCGTATACAGACATATCCTGATCCGTGTCGTAACTTGTAGCCGCATCTGTAAGAGCAGACAGATGTCCTTGCGTGCGTGTCGGGATTGAGGAGCGTCGTCGGTGGATCTTAACCGCGGCTCGACCGGCCGCAGTTGTTGCTAGTACGTTTCTTTGTGACCACCAGCTTCATTTGGGTAACTGGATTATTGCGTGCTGCTAGTATCTCCTTGTAACATTTCACTACCAATTGGGCTCCCAGACCATTGGCTGTTTGGCAAACTGCAATGGTATGTTTGATGAAGCTAAGATGACGTACGGATCCCTGGAGAATCGTGCATTGGCGTACATACTAGAGGTCCTCTGATCTGTTTATGGTAACCCGTGTGACCATGCAGACAGCGTGTGTGAGGTTTTATGAGGAACCAAGACCAGAGTGGTGAGGCGGGTATGTGTCGGTGGATCTCACATGGCGACGGATGCCAGTGATAACGCGGTCCTCCGCATGCAGTACATTGGACAGAACGACCACATCATTTTGCTAGAACCGTTTCTTTAGGATCATTCACTCAATAACTGGTCCTTGTAGTTAACATTTGCATTTGATGAAATCTGCTCGCAGCATTTCGCTACTCATTCGCCTAAACATGCTGCAGGAATGGCAAATGCGTGTCGGCCGTCCCTCCCCGCAATCATCATATCATCGCTGGCGGAACGTGAGGTCTGCCGTTTGCGGCATATATATGTCCGTGCCTAGGCCAGACAAAGTAGCACGGGCGGGAAGGGACGACACACGACATGTGCCCGGCCGTCGTATGAACAGCCAGCTAGATCGCCAGAATTCCAGCTGGATCAACACTTTTTTCCCAGCCGGCCACCCCACCCCATTGTGGCCTACAGTATATAGGAGCAGACTGATGCCGTGATACTGTTCACCCTTCGTCCAGGTGCAGCCACCAGGAGAAGAGGCCGCAATGGCGTTCCGGCTGCTCTCCCTATTACTAGTCTGCTTCGTGTCTTGTGCTCGGGCTGCCGCCGTGTCGCGCGGGCCGATCGGCACCAACGGCAAGAACTACACCAAGGTGTGCGACGTGGCGCGCTTCTCCGCGCTGGGGTTGGACATGTCGTCGTTCCGCTACTGCGACGCGTCGTTGCCGTACGCCGCGCGCGTGCAGGACCTGGTGGGCCGGCTGACCCTGGAGGAGAAGGTCGCGAACCTGGGCGACCAGGGCCAGGGCGCGGCCCGGGTGGGCCTGCCGGCGTACAAGTGGTGGGGCGAGGCCCTGCACGGCGTGTCGGACACGGGGCCCAAGGGCACCTGGTTCGGCGACGTGGTCCCCGGCGCCACCAGCTTCCCGCTGGTGCTCAACAGCGCGGCGGCCTTGAACGAGTCGCTGTGGCTGGCCATCGGCGGCGCCGTGTCGACGGAGGTGCGCGCCATGTACAACCTGGGGCACGCGGAGCTCACCTACTGGAGCCCCAACATCAACGTGGTCCGCGACCCGCGGTGGGGCCGCGCCTCCGAGACCCCCGGCGAGGACCCCTTCCTCGTCGCGCGCTACGCCGTCAACTTCGTCCGCGGCATGCAGGACATCCCTCCTGGCGGCGGCGACCCGTTCGCGCGGCGGATCAAGGTGTCCAGCTGCTGCAAGCACTTCACGGCGTACGACGTGGACCGGTGGCTCGACGCGGACCGGCTCACCTTCGACGCGCGCGTCACGGACCGCGACCTCACCGAGACCTTCAACCGCCCCTTCGAGGCCTGCATCCGCGAGGGCGACGCCAGCTGCGTCATGTGCTCCTACAACCGCGTCAACGGCGTGCCCGCCTGCGCCGACCACCGCCTGCTCACGCAGACGGTGCGCCAGCGCTGGCAGCTGCACGGCTACATCGTCTCCGACTGCGACTCGGTGCGCGTCATGGTGCGCGACGCCCGGTGGCTCAACCTCACCGGCGCCGAGGCCGCCGCCGCCGCCATGAAGGCCGGCCTCGACCTCGACTGCGGCATGTTCTGGGAGGGCGCGCAGGACTTCTTCACCGCGTACGCCGGCGACGCCGTCAGGCAGGGCAAGCTCGCCGAGGCGGACGTCGACGACGCCTTGGGGAACAACTACCTCACGCTCATGCGCCTCGGCTTCTTCGACGGCGCGCCCGAGTTCGAGGGGCTCGGGGTCACGGACGTGTGCAGCGCCGGGCACAGGGAGCTCGCGGCGGACGCGGCCAGGCAGGGCATGGTGCTGCTCAAGAACGACGCCGGCCGGCTGCCGCTCCGCTCCGGGAAGGGAGGCATCGCTTCGGTGGCCTTGGTCGGGCTGTTGCAGCACATCAATGCCACCGACGTCATGCTCGGAGACTACAGAGGCAGGCCGTGCAGCGTCGTGACGCCGTACGACGCCATACGCAAGACGGTCACCACGCACCTGTACGCGTGCGACGGCGGCGCGTGCGCCGCGCCGGCGCTGCCCACCGCCGACGCCACCGTCGTGATCGCAGGCCTCAACATGAGCGTGGAGCGCGAGAGCAACGACAGGGAGGACCTGCTCCTCCCCTGGGACCAGGCCGCCTGGATCACCGCCGTCGCCGCGGCGTCCCCGCGCCCCATCACCCTCGTCATCATGTCCGCCGGCGGCGTCGACGTCTCCTTCGCGCAGGCCGACCCCAACGTCGGCGCCATCCTCTGGGCCGGGTACCCCGGCGAGCGCGGCGGCGCGGCCATCGCCGACGTGCTCTTCGGCAGCCACAACCCGGCGGGGCGCCTCCCGCTCACCTGGTTCCGGAACGCGTACGTCGCCAAGATCCCCATGACGACCATGGCGCTCCGGCCCGACGCGCAGCACGGCTACCCGGGCCGGACCTACAAGTTCTACGACGGACCCGACGTGCTCTACCCGTTCGGCCACGGGCTCAGCTACACCAACTTCACCTACACCTCCGCCACCAGCGCCACGTCGGTCAACCTCAAGGTCAACGACTGGGACCACTGCAAGGCCGTCACGTACAGGCCGGGGGTGCAGGCGCCGGCGTGCCCGGCCGTCGACGTGGCGGCGCACGCGTGCGACGAGGCCGTGCGCTTCACCGTCACCGTGGCGAACGCCGGCGGGGTCGACGGCGGCCACGTGGTGGCGGTGTACACCGCGCCTCCGCAGGACGTGGACGACGCGCCCATCAAGCAGCTCGTGGCGTTCCGGCGGGTGTTCGTGCCCGCCGGCGGCGCCGTCGACGTGGCGTTCGACCTGAACGTGTGCAAGGCGTTCGGGATCGTCGAGAGCACCGCGTACACCGTCGTGCCCGCGGGGACCAGCACGGTGCTCGTCGGAGGAGGCGGCGCGGCGTCGCTGTCGTTCCCGGTCAAGATCGGCCTGGCAGTGTCGTCTTAATTAGACGGTCCATTCTTTCCCAATCATTAGGGAGTTTCATCATTGGTTGGTTTTACTGAGGGTAGTACAAACGATTGAGTCTAGCGAGCAAAAGTCATACTGGTACTAGCAAGTGTAATTACTTCATTACACACTGCTGTAAAAAACAGTATATGGTCCATGACATCAACAGATGCTCTCACTAATGATTCGGTGAGAGACAGTACTCTGGTTCGTGGAGATACAAACGCGTCAAGTATCTTTCCCAATAGCCATGGATGGCTCGTGACTTTTTAAGTTCTAACATTGTGAGCTTTACCCATCGCTCGCTCACGTGACACTCTTCACTTGCTCATAATACAATTTGGTCCCAACCAGGGATATCCTGACAATCATATCTGTTCTGCACTATATAGGTCCCATTTCTGCTCTGGGTTCCATTTGTAGTACTGTACGCCCTGCTTCCGGCAGCGTATTTACTATGCTCAGGATTAGAAAAAATGATGTTATATGTTTCATGACACCTTCTTAAATATGTTTATTTTTGTTGCTTTAAACCTCTAAAATCTGAATACAAATGTAGTATTTATTCGCGTGTACAAATATCAAAACCTTCAACTCACACGACACACCACAAACCTACATCTATATGCAGAGAAAACAACCATGTCCTTCCAGAGATCAATAGGATTCTCTAAATCCGGTGTGCGACGAGGAGCGTCGCTTTCCCTTTGTGTCACCACGCGTGAGAGGTACGTTGGTTACATGTAGAAACCTAGTCGGTTACAAGATTTAGATATTTAAAAACTCTATCTCCAAGCTTCCTTATTAATTCGAGTCATACTTGATCGATCTTGTACTTTTCTTAGAGATTAAGTCGGTCGTTGTCCGTCTCTGTTTTCATATCGGTATATGGAACCTTCTAGTATCTTGTATCGGTCGGACTCCACCTCGTGGGCCCTCCCGACCGGTCATACGTCTTCAGTATGCCACAATGTCCTTGACAAATCATTCTTCTAATAAATGTATACCCATAAGGTAAGTCTACAACACCGGACCTCGGAGACGATGAGCAGGACAACCTGGAGGAGAAGTGAGCATATGCGGCATTGTGCTAGTAGGGGAAACATCTCAAGACTATTAATACTGCTACAACCTGTGCGGGAGGAAAGGGGGGGGGGTCTTCCCTCTCGTTCTCGCTGCCGGTGAGGCTGCCGGAGGGATGTGAGGAGGGGGGCCTGGAGGCGGTGGCGGAGGAGGAACCCTAGACAAGCTTGCGCTTTTTCATCGCTTTGGCTTCTTTTAGAGTAGGGGGCGAGCTATGTTAGGCAGCCGTTAGAGGAAGAACAAAGAAGTGATGACTTGTTGACTTGTGGATTTTTTTTTTTGAAACATTGACTTGTGGATTTGTTGGGCTAAAAGAGGAAGAGGCAGAACAGGGGCTCCAGTTAGGGTTAGCATAACTGTTCTATCCGACGAAACCGTTCGAGTAGACCGTTCAAATGGTAAAATCAAATTTAAGCAAATTTTGACCTGTTTTGTCCTCGGTAACCGAGAGCCTTAGCCGGTCACCACTTAGTTTTACCGTTTTCCTGATGATAACTCACTCAAAATCTGGATAAATAAAAAGATGAAAAGTGAATAGGAAAAAATTGAAATTATGGAATGACCCTTATATATTATTTGCAACAAAATTAACCACTTACAAAACACATATTATCCATACAATAGACATGAAAATCACAATCCATACAACATGTGTTTAAAACTAGAAAAATTTAAATCATCCATTAAACACAAGATTTTTTAGAAAATAAATTATACAAGACACTGTTTCAAACATTCTGCATAATAAGGCTGAAGAAAACGATAAGGTAGGTTTGTTTGTTTTTCTATTTCTTTTCTTCATCATTTATTCCTCGATTGTTTTGACCACTCAAAGATACTAGTTTTCATAAACTTCTTTCACCAAAAATGTCCATTTCTCAACTAGTTGTTTTACAAATTGTTTTAATAAAATTATATCAAAAATTTAAAAATATAACTTTCAACCAAGGAAAACCGGTTGTACTGATGAAACCGGACCGACCTGGTTCGGTCGGTAACCGGGTGGTTACAGACGGTTTCTAACAACATCGTTTAGGTTGAGGCTTTTGGTCCATTTAGAGGGTTTAGGTATTTCCAAATAATCATTTTTCAGTTTTGTAAATTAATTAAAAATAAAATCAAATTATAATGGAACGATAAAACTTTTAGGAGTTTCTAAAATGCTTTTATTTTTTTCTTAATTGTTTCTGACAAATTGAACTGAATACATTCTTTTATTTCATGAATACAAAACAAAGACGTGGAAATTTTCAGTTCTTCTAAATGAACAAAAGATTTTATTTCAAAAGAATAAGTTAAACAATACAATAGAATCATTTTAAATGCAATTATTAGTTGGAATAAGGGAAAATATCTTAAGTAGTTTTTAAATGTTGCATTTTTTGTTGAAAAAGCTTCCATCCCAAAAAGAAAATTTGTGTGTAAAAATATAGGGAACGACTATAAAGTGAATGTAATAAACCTTACCAACAGTGTGTCGGGACTAAAGGTAGGGGTATGTGCTCGTGTTTAACAAAGCCCAGAAATTAATGAGGCTCTTATTTGGTGGCTCATGTGGATAAGGGGTGGGAAATTAGCGGAGTGACAGGATTTAACAATTTTACGTGTGAGACGAGGAGAAAAGGGGTAAAATAGACAATCGAGGCGAACTTGACAGCATTTCATCTTTGTTGTTCCATTAGTTGGACACATGACAGAGCTTTACTTGGCTGTGTACGTCTTCTGGGACGTAGAGGCTGGAACCTAGTTCCATTATCTAAAAAATGACAGAGCTTTACATCAATATCTCCGATGTATCTCTAGATCCTGTCCCATGGAACATTGTAGAACCATCCATGAAGATTCAGGTCAGTTGTCGGGGCCTTCGCAGCTAGCAGAACGCCTGGAAGGCACGCCGAGAAGGCGGTTCTGCGCGAGGCTCATGATGATCCAGAGGAAGGCAACGGCGGCGGCCCAGATGAGGACGTCCATGATGAGGTTCGTCCTCGGCTGCGACATGACGAATGTGAGCACGAGGCTGGAGCAGGCCACCGCGAAGGACCAGCGCACGTGGCGCGAGTCCACGGGCATCCACAGCAGCAGGCTCATCGTCATGACCATCGAGCTCGCGAACCCGAGCCAGCTCGCCAGCATGAACAAATAGTACCTGCCAATGAATGAAAGTAAATTAAAGGTGGTGACGAACGAACTGATGATGATCAACTTCACACTACACACTACTAGTCCAAGGCCAAGGTACCTTGGGCGGTCGAGGTCGCGCAAGATGGAGTCGCCTGCGACGTGCAGGAGCTTGCCTTCCTTGTCCCACTGCGAATCCTGCCAGCGGCCGCCGGGGATGCTGGTGCCGAGTTGGTAGGCGAGCGACAGCGTGGCCACCATGAGCATTGAGTTGCGGTCGGGCAAGCGCCACGGGAGCAGCTCCTGCTGTCGGCCGATGTTGGTGGCGTGCAGGGAAGTGAGCGCCATGATCAGCATGCCCGCCGCAGCCAACGGGGAGTTGGTGCCCGCGCGCCTGTCGACCTGCTGCTGCATACCACCGAGGCCCATCTCCGGGTCGCCCGCCGGCTCTCCGTGCGGTTGTACTACGCGTAGCTGATCATCCATGCCGCTCACACGCTGCTACCTGTATCAATCAGCTACCAAGATACCGCTATGCAGCTAGTAGTAGCCTCGCTCGGCGTTGGGTGACGAGAACAAGGACGTAGCAAATGTTTATATAGAATGCTTCGCAACAAAGAGAAGGATCCGGGTCAAGGTCAATGCTCATGTCTTTCTTTCCCCGTCTTGTGCTATAACCGCGTCTCGCATCTGTACCAACTACAATATGGTTTACTGGTTGACCCAAGTCAAGGTATATGTACTCCCGTTAGTTCTAGAATTCAAGTCCTTCCGGTAAATTCCGTGAAATTTCAACCATCCAAAAGTTTATCCTTTGCGCACTGCCAAAAAAAAAAAGTTTTCGCCATTGGAAAACGAACTCAAGCCCTCGAGGTTTCAACTGCTAGCCAGTCAGGTTGAAGGACACTCTTGAGTATGTTGTTGATCAAATATTAATATCCGTAGAGCACCTTATTTTGTAAACCGTAACACACTAATCAACTATAACTTTTTTCATGGAGTATTCAAAGATTTTTATATCGAATCCATATAGATCCACAAGAGATCCAAGTGAAAACAACCCATAGCTTAGTTGATGAGAACACGATGATTAAGGAGACTTTACCGATCGGTGCATACATATATACTCCCTCACACATATATATACAAGCAATAGAGCAAATCTCTCTCTCTCTCTCTCACACACACACACACACGCACGCGCGCGCGCACACACACACACACACACACACCGGCGTCGTCCTCTCCCAGCGCGAGTGGCCTCCCTCTTCCCTAGAGATGGCAACTACTCCATGTAGCGTAGGGTTCGGATTTCGTGTCCCCACTCAAGGAAACGGTTGATCTGGCAGTGGGTAGGCACGACCAATGCGCATTGGTCATGGGGCCCAATAACAAGTGGGTGTGGATCTGGCCGGCTGTGTACTACCCCTTGTTTTTCGTTCATGCCGGGTTGTGCCCCTCTCCCCTCTCTATGTTGGCGAGCGGATTCGTCTAGGTGTTGTGGTGGGGGGGGGGGAGAGTTCCTACTTGCGAGGGGTAAATCTGGCAAGAGTGGGGTGGTGGCGTATAGATCCGATGACAGTGATGACTTGTAGGGTGGGACCTAGTGTCAGCCGATACGGGTGGGTACTGGGCTACCACCCTTTTTGTGTCAGCCTATGGCAATGGTGGACCATGTCTACCACTTTGACCCTTTTTACAGCCTTTTTAAATAAAAAATGCGGACATCAATCCACCACTAAGAATAAGCATGATTAGTCATGAGTCTCAGTCGCAGATTTCATGTGATCCACTGAGGTTCCACCACTAAAAATTATTTTTGTAGTAGTGAATGATGATTTTCTCTATCTAGGAGCTGATCATAATGGGGAGATTGCTTTGTTCTTTAAGGGAGCAAAGGCAATGGGACAACAGTGAACACGAGATTGGCAACGATAGGCTTTCGGGCTAGATGATGCAACGACTTCTATGCCTTAAGATGGCGTCAAGGTTTTGTAGTGTCCCCTCCGCTTAGCTTCCCGCTTCCATGGCAAGGAGGTGAGTAGCTTTGTGCTGTGGGTCAAAGTTGGCGGCAACAAGATTATCCCTCTTCGATATGATGATGGTTCTTTACGACAACTTGGATCATGGTCGGCAGTAGGTCATCTCCCTCCTCAATCCCGTCGGTTCTTCTCCTCCTCCGCGTGGATCCTTCCTCATTTTTCAGTAGTCCTCTGTATCCCAATATGAGCTATCATTAGTCTTTTTCTAGCGACCGGACGTTTGATGTATCCTGTAGCTTCACTGATGTTTCATGTATTTTCTTTTTGCAGCATGCATCAGAGAAGTGGTGTTGAAGATATGTAAAAAGGTTTAGACATTTTATTTGTCTTTTAATGGTCTTTTTATAATCTTGATGTAAGGGGTCTGTATATTTTCCATATTTTAACACAGTTTATTTAACATCATCTACAATGGTAAAAAGAAATATGCAACTTCTACGAGCATGATCACATATAGTGTGACCGGAAGGACGAGGTGTAAATTGCCTAATCAAACACAAGCTTAAGGGCCAAGATACAAGGTAGGACCACCCGGAGTCCACTCTTGGGTCAAGCAAGCGTGAACTTGTAGATATGCCAGAAATCCTTTTGGCCGTGAAGTCATCTGTAGCAGGTGAGTGAAAACGCGGGAGATGTAAAAGTATGGACGCCACTTATCCTTGTAATGATGAGTACCTTGACTTCAGTCAACCACTAGCCCCGTAGGTAGGTACAGATGACGCGGTTACAGCACATGATAGGAAAAGAACATCGGCATCGACCTCTTTGCGAGCTTTCTACATAAACTATTTTTTTGGAGTCCTTGTTCTCTTCACCCAAGGTCCAGTCTTCACTAGTATTCCCTTTTATTTCATAGTGGCATCATTTTATTATCATAAAGTTTGATCCTTTGATTTTGAAGAGCGACATGTCACCTAGAGAGAGTATTGGATTAATGAACGAAATGGATATTCTCAACGCAAAGATTTATTTTACGGTTTTCATATGTTGCTATATATCAATTGCATCATCTAAATGATCAATAAGAATAGATGAACGTATGAAGATGAAAGATAAACTCTCTTAATGGAGTTTCATTTCATTTTCAAAGTTCGGTAAACCTCATTTTTTGTCTCTACAAAAGGCATTCCTCATTTTTTTCATTAATTTTATAACATATTTTGTTTCTGACTAGGCAACATATCGTCTAATAAGAATGAGTTCTATATGAAAGAAACGTTAAGGATGGCTGAGAAAAACAAGTACAACTCCTCCTGGTACTTGAAAAGAAAATAACAGTGATCCTTCTACGTTTATTTAACTTGCTATTTTACAAGACATGTGTTGGGAATCTAAAATAGTTTCATGCCTAATTTCCTGGACATCATCCATGCATGTGCTGAATTATCTACTAGTACAAATGAGTAGTCTGTACCTATGTCGATGGGCCTTTGCCGAGTGCGGCACTCGGCAAATGTTGTGCCAAGAGTTTTTGGTGTTTTCCGTAGTGAGGAGCAACCACCTCTCGCGTGGTGTCTGCTGCGCCGGCAGCTCTTTCCGCCGTTCGATCAACATGCATCTTCTCCGTGTATGATCAAATAAAGGCTCACGAGGAGGAGGGATAATTGCTTCGAACAAACACAACCTGCTTAAAGACGAAGGTAGAGAGTGGGACAACCCGGAGTCCACTCCTGGGTCAAGCGGCAAGACTTGTTGATGTCTCAAGTCCTCCACCGCCGTCAAGTCATCTATGGCCGGTGACTAAAAAGGATTTAATTATACTTACATTATTGTGAGTGCTACTCCTAGTAAGTACGAAGGCCACTTTTTCGTGGTAATAAGTGCCTTGACTTGGGTCAACCAGTAGCCCTGTACAGATGGCAGACGCGGTTAGAGCGCACGGCGGGGAAAGAAAAGAAGAAATCGCGCATTGACCTTGACCCGGATGGCTTTTTCTATCTATTAATAGGGTACCTTGTTCTCGTCACCCAGCCAGCATCGAGCCTTCACAGAGCGGCGGTTTCTTCGCGCATGGATAAGCCGCACGAGCAATCAGACGGCAACCTGATGGAGGTTAGCCTCGGAGGTGCGCACCCGGCGTTGCCGCAGCAGCTCGTGGGCAAGGACTCCAGCGGCACGCTGCTGGTGGTGGCCGCGCTGATCACCGCCCTCACCTACCAGCTCGGCACCAACATCCCCGGCGGCTACTGGCAGGACTCGCAGTCCAAGGACGGCGTGGTGCTGCACCAGGCCGGCGATCCCGTCTTGCGCGACCTCAACCGGTGCAGGTACGTGTGCCCAGCCATGGCCTAATAGTCTGCTACCGCGCCCATCATCTCCTGAGATCACCGAGACCTTCGCAGGTACTGGTTATTCATGGTGTCGACCTGGATCGGGTTCGCGAGCTCGATGGTGATGACGCTGAGCCTGCTGCTGCAGATGGCCGCGGACTCGCGCCACGTGCGCTGGTCCTTCGCAGTGGCCTTCTCCTGCCTCGTGCTCACCTTCGCGGTGTCGCAGCCGAGGACGCACCTGCCGCCGCACATCCTCATCGTTACCGCCGTCGGTGCCTTCCTCTGTGTCGCCGTCAGCCGCCGGAGCTCCGCGTGCTCTGCTCCAGTGGCCGCGATAAGAGAACTGAAGAAATAAAGCACTGAGGGATCTTTATTTCTCTCTTCTTCTTCTTTTACCAGAACTGGTTTCTCTCTCTTCCCTTTGGTAGTTGATCAGTTGTGCTAAATTCCTCTGGGAGTCAGAATTAGATAAAAGGATTAGATGTACTCTTCACATGCAAGCTGTTGCAGTCACGGAAACCATCCTCTGCTTCAGCACCTCTACCAGCACTGCGTCCATGTCTAGGTCCAGATTGGCACATCTTGTGTGAATCTCCACTTATGTCCATGTTATTTAAAAAAAAAGATGATACCCTTCCTTTTTTTTGCAAGCTTAAACTGGGTATCTTGTTGCTGAAGTCACTCTTACGTCCACATATATATCCGATATCAGAAAACAATTTAGTTCAAGAAGCTTCGTACAAATCAATTTGCCAACTATAAAAGCAAATGCATTGCTGAAATGAGAACCAGTTTATGTTTAACTGCACATCTTCATTCCCGTTGAAAGAAAGTGCTAGCCATCTATCGATTATCTTTATATTAGAAGGTTAAAAGGAGCCATCAAATTCGCTCTTAACGGAAAGGAACTCCCACGAATCAGAAAAAAGAGAAGATGTCGACCGTTACATTATATGAAGATTTAACGGTCAAGCTGAAAAAAAACAAAGACTCCATATTTGACTCAAATTAACAAATATTTAAAATTCATAAGAAAAATATAAGTTCAGATTAATAACATAGGAAAGAAAATATGATCCCCCCACCCCACCAGAGAGTCCATATTTGGCTCTAATTAACAAATATTTAAGATTCATGATAAAAATATAAATTGGAATTAATAAAATAGGAAAGAAAATCTGATCCCTCCACTGCCTCGTGAGTTTCGGTTGTAATGTTGTGAACTTTTTACATTGCTCATTCACGTGACACTGTTCGCTTGTTCAGAACATAATTTGGTCCCAAATAGCGATATCCTGACAACGATCAGGATATCATCTCTGTTCTGCTCTGTATAAGTACTGGCCGCTCTGTTTCCCCTCCCGGGTCCTGGCCATTATCAAATTTGGCAGCGTCTTTAATTAGCTCAGGATTACAAAATGATGTATTTAGAGCATCTCCAGCAGTGGTATGGAAACTAAACCCTTATTTTTATGTTTAGGGTCCAGCATGAAAAATTTGGGCCTGCAAATTTACTTCCAACTCCAGCAGTGCTACAATATCAGGGCCCCTACTTTCCTCCTGATGCCTGGGACCCGCACGTCAGTGAAACAAAAGAATTCCAACCATGAAACAAGGCACGACGAGGGAGGCGACATGTGAAGGAGGAGGATGCTCGGGCGGTGCGGCTGGCCAGCAGGAACAGGCCGCGTTCTGGAACCCGCAGGGAGCCACGACCGGAGAGGCCACACGGCGGCGTACGCATCCGGGCGGCGGCTCCGAAGATCACACCAAGATCCGGCGAAGTCGGGATCGTGGTGAGCCTCGCCTGCGCCCCTACTCTAGTCGCCGGGGAAGAGGAGGCCCGCTCGCGGCATCCCCTGCCGTTGTGCAGGCAGGTGGCGCGGACTCCGGCGGGTGCTCGGATGTGGTGGTGGTGGGAGGGCGTGCGGCGGTGGAAGGTCGTGTGACGGCGGCCGGCCGGGGCACACCTCCGCGCCCCCACCCACCCTCCGACGATGCGGCCGGCCGCTGCGCACCTCTACGCCCCCACCCACCCTCCGGCGGTGCGACTAGCCGGGAGGGCGCCGGCGGGGTGCGATTGGGAGGGAGGCGGCGGTTTGCTTGGAGACGGAAGCGGTGGCGGCTTGCCGGCGACGGCGTAGCGCGGCCGATTGGGAGGCCTCCCGGCGGCGGCAAGTAGCGCCCCGCGTGGTGACGCGATGAGTTTGGACGAAGATAGAAAGGGAAGAGAGAGAGGAAGAAAGGAAAGGAGAAAGAGAGAAGAAAGAAAAAAATAAAAAGGAAAAAGATGGTGGGTCCCGCAAATGAGAGTCCGGATTGAAAGACTCTAGGAATGGGGGCTTGAGCATGGAATTTGAGTGGGCATGGAAAAGTAGGGGCCAAATAGGTTCTCTGCTGGAGTTGATTTTTTTGTTCAAGACCCTAAATTAGGAAGTAGGGGCCCAAATAAGGTCTTTACTGGAGATGCTCTTATACATTACATCTTAAATGTGTTGGTAGGCAGAGTTGAAAACGTTAAACATGTAGACCCTGATTATTAGTGAGTATATCAATCTTACAACCTCGCGAGCGCACGGCAAGCTGGCTGGCGACCACTCCGACAGCGGCGAGGGGCGGTCCTGGCGTGGGGTGGGACTTGGGGCGGCAGCGGCTAGGGTTCCACCTGTCGCCTCCCTCCCCGCATCGTCGCTTCTCCTCCTGGGCTTGACCACCAGACCCGGATCACGCTTAGGCACAGCACGGTCGGTCCGACGTGCTAGCCGGGCCGTGCCGGGCTGATCCGGACGGTCTAGATGTTCAGGTATAAATCCTATTCACTTGTTTATAATGATTTGGTCCCAACCGGGGATATTCCGGCAACGCTCAGGATATCATCTCTGTTCTTCATTGTATAGGTCCCGATCTGTGGTACTGGCCGCTATTCCTGGCCATGGTCTGCTCAAAGTGGTCTTCGTCCTTACTATGCACACATTTGACTAGCACACACATATATAAAGAAGTACAGAAAATGATGTTATATTTTTAATGGAATATCTATATGTACGACTATTGGTGGTCAGAGTTGAAAAAGGTTGAATCCTATATTATAGAACACAGTTCTGATAGAACATGTTTTTTAGATAATGGGACAACCGTCCAGTTCTGGTAGAACATGTAACATCAAGAAATCTTAGAGCATATATCTCCATGTGTTAGCGTCACATTTGATGCTCCCTCTCACTCCAAGATTTTAAATTCATTTGAAATCTCAATCCAGAGTTACCGCGCGAAATTCATTAGTGCCGGAAGTTTTACTTAGCCCTGTCCTATGTGTCACAAGAAATTCCATGCCCTGACGATGTTACCAGTTTAGAGTCCGGTCTTTGAACAAATATGGCCGGTCGGACATCTGATTCTCTGAACTGAATATCAATGGCCCAGCCCGCTTTGTATCTGATCTGGACTAAACTGTTCTATCGATGGCGTTTGGGCCATGGTCCACCAGAGATGCTGGGCTTTTGGGGATGCGTAGCGCGCGCCACTTGTCAACCGGATGACATAGTTTTGTTTTAATTTCGAAATTTTAAAGTGATATTTCTCTCAAATGGAGACTGTGTTTTCATGAGAATTAATTCAACAAAATAAGATCCAACCTGCATATATTTTTTAAAAAATAATTCGAAATTCAAATTTTGAATTTGAATTGTTCTAGCTTTGAAAATCAATTGTTCCAAGTAGATAAAATCAATTGTTCTACTACCTCCGTCCCATTGAAAGTGTCGTTCTCGCTTCCTAGAAGTCAAACATTTTTAATTTTGACTAAAAATATATAAAAAAATTATAAATATTTATTGAATATAATTAGTATCATTAGATAGATAATTGAATCTACTTTCATAATCAACTTATTTGGAGATACAAATATTATTAGTATTTTCTACAACTCTAGTCAAAATTTCAAAAGTTTGACTCAGCACGGATACCATAGCGACACTTTCAATGGGACGGAGGGAGTAGTAGCTAAAATAGATTGTTTCATTAGTATAAGTCAATTATTCCAGTACTTTGTAAGTATTTTAATTTTTTATTTGAACTTTTTTAAAAAATTCAATAGTAAAACTTAATTGTTCTAGTAATGAAAATCAATTGTTCCAGCAGTGAATATCGATTTCGTCAATGAAATTCAATTGTTCCAGTATTTTTCCAAATTTTATTATTTTGAATTTTGTACGTAATAAAATCAATATAACACATACTATTGTTAAATATAATTTCTAAAAACATTAAAAAAATCTAAATGTTACAAAGTTTGGCACATGGGCCTAATGGTCCATGCTATGTGTAAACTACACATAACGCGCATATGTATAGGAGGTCCCTTCTGGGGATGGGCCAACAGGCTCAGATCAACTTTTTGAAGAAACTTTGTTTGCTTTGTACAAAAAGAAAGACCCACACCTTTTCCCCTATATTTCTTCAATGTAAATAAAATTAAAAAAATGAGAATATCAATGCGTTAGACGCTGTGTTCACTACAAATTTACAATACTCCAGTTTCCAGAACACACATACAAGAACCAAATTCTTGAAATGACGGCCGGCCGGCAAGCTTGCCTTGCATGCTAGACATGGACGCAACGCAGCACACACCTGAAGCGACAAGCGTAACCAGAAAAGCAGCGGGGAAGATTCTTTGAACAATCTTGTCCTGTCACCATCACACCGAACCTATCATTCGATCGACCATGTGGCCAGCGCGCTGTCACCACATCTTGGCTGCGATGCAAATTCGCGGCAATGCATGCATCAACACCCGATCCCCGAACGGGAATGGGCCACGGGCACTAGCATCATCGCCTGCTTCCTCGTCATCTGATTTCGATCTGATCAGGAGGCGGGGGCCCGGCCGGCTCTTTTCGCTGACGCTGATGTCAGGGGCGAAGGCGAAGCCGTTGCTGGCGCATGAAGACTCGTCGGCCGATTGATGGTTAGAAACTTGCATGTATCCGTGGTAAGATGATTGCCGGCCGCGCAGACGCGTCGCCGCGTCAGCGTAATGATCTTGGCCGGAACGGAACGGTGATGTGTGCACGGCAATTCGGGCATTAACTCCGGGGCGTTCTTGTCGCATCGAGCCACGGGGGCAGGGCTGATGATGGGCTCGAAATGGACGGCTCAGCAGGCTCGTCACGAATAATGATCACGCGACGTGTAATTTGCTAGCAATGTAAGTTTAATTTACTTGTAGAAATCAATTACTTGCACAGTACTCGTAGACGCACGGGCACAATGACTGCTGCCTCCTTGGAGAATGAGAAAAAGACAGGCGCAGCTAGTAGCACCGGGAATTGAATTGAGCTGAATCGGCGCGTGCGGCGAATGCGTTCTCGTTGGCTGCGCCTGCGCGGCCGGATCGGAGTAAAGGCCACCGAGCTGAGCTGGAGCGCAAACACGATACGACCTACACCGGCTGGGTCGCCGCCGCCGCCGTTGGTTGGTTTTGGTTGGGCAGGCTTTGCTTGCGTGCGTGGCAGCGCTTTGGCGATTGGCATGCGTATAGCTTGGCTAGGTCACCCTGAAACGGCCAAAGGGGACTTCCTTTGCTTGCACGAGTTCATCTCATCCAGCCGTTTTATGGGAACATCTTTTCTTCCCACTTCTTTTCTTCTGCCTGCTTTTGTGATTTCTTGGGTGGACCATCGGTCTTTCTTTGTTCAGTGTGCAACAACAAAAAGGTCTCTGTTTTTTTCAAAGGAAACGTCATGTGCTCAGCCCATGCATGCTTTATAGACAGAATGAACCTCGCCATGCTTTTGTATTTGTCGAAATTAAACTGGAAAAGATTGACACACTACACTGCTCCTCCAGGAGTACCATCTACCTGGACTATACTACTCCAAAGTTCAGACAATCTTTCCTATGGCTGATTGTGTACGATCTTGAAAACTATTTCAGTAACATATGTAATGCTACTACAAGGGGTAAATAAGATGTTTCTGAGAAAAAATGATTTTGCGTGAGTTGCTTTGCTCAACCAACAGCTAGTTGTTTCAGGCAAAAAAAACAACTGCTATAATCATGAAACTCATACAGAATAGCAACGTGTTTAATGAAAATGATAAGTTGCAATTATAGCATAGCCATGGAATGATTTAGGGAAAACCAAATTAAATACTCAATTATACATTGCTTGTTTGAACTCTAGAAGCCATGATAAATAGGATATTAAAAGCAATTGATTCACATATACTCCAAGTGGAAACCTGATGTGTATTGGACTCCCACTCCAGAGTCCAGACAACCTTTTTCCTGCCTGCTTAATTGTGATCTGATCTTTGAAAGATTTCTTTGGTAGCATGAAGCAAGTACTATAGCCAGTATGGGTAAATTGGTGTTGCTGAATTTTTTTTTGAATTCACACGAATTTCCTTAACTACTTGTTTCATGCATAAAAATGAGTAAGCAAGAAGCTCCTAGAAAATAGTGATGAGATTGGTGAAATGATAAGGTGCAATTATAGTGGGCTATGCAATGATTCGGTCAACCAAATAATTCAAATGCGCGATTTGTTTCGTATTTGGACTCTAGCTAGAAACCATGATAAACATGTGATTCACATATATACATGAGTGCAGAATCTAATGTTGAATAAATAATGGTGCAATTTTCAATTAGACTTTGGAATTCCACGACAAAAACAATGTGACATTTCGTGATGGATCAAAATGTGTCAAGAGTGGTAAAATGATTTTTGTCAGTAAAAAGTAGTGACACAAATCATAATTGTCAGTTCATTACGCATTTCCATTTGAACTCAAATATGATAAATGGAGTTTGATTAAATAAATATATAGAATGGTCTATAGGTGAAAACTCAAGTTTTAATAAATAGGACCACAAATGGAAATAAGATAGGGACATTACGATAACAAATCTGGCATTTCTCATGAACTAAAAAGGTGAAAAATTGTAGACTTTTATCTTGAAATTAATGTTATAACCCGTGACAAAACAGCATGCCCCAATGATTGCCAAATATATCTCTATGTAAAACTACACACATATTCCATAATTAATTTAACGGCTACACTTTGTTATCTATGATTAATTTTCTTAGATGGGAAGAAAAAATATAAATAAACAATTCTAGTCTTGTGCCTAATGACCAAGGTAACAAATAGCGTTTGTAGGGCCATAATAGTGTAGTAGTGGACCTTTGCTGCGACCGCATCGGTTTAGCGGACCATGGATAGTTTGGAACTTTGCGGCCGCAATAGCGCTTAACGACTGCAATAACGCAATACCACACCGCAATAGCGGTTTATTTGAATGTCACATAACTGATGAGTCCATGTATGCTATAATGTTGCTTGAATTGGTACTTTTGTAAAAATTATTTCAAATATGCATATTGTTCTTATTTTAGTATTGATTTACATTTTAGTTAATATTTACCATGTAATTATTGAGATATATACACTAAATTATATGGATAATTTGAATTCCGCTATTGGAACTTTGCACCCGCAATAGCGTCCGCTATCCGCGTTCCGTTACACAGTTACCAATCCACGACGAACCCGTTATCCACTATTTCTTACTTTGCTAATGACTAGTTACTTCAGGCATAACACAGGCTGCTTTTAGCAAGAATTTACTAAAAAGCAGCACACTTGATGACAAGGTACATTACTGCTTGAGCTAGCTGCTGCGATAATTTTGAGAAGCCAAAACAAAATGCTCAGTTTGTTGCACATTTTGGTTTGAACTCCAGAACCATTATAAATATAGTGATACTAAGTGCAATTGATTCGTTAATAATGACTTTTCCTGTCGGGAGCAAGTAGCACTAGAATTTGTAGCAAGACTTGAACAATCTAAATCTCTGGTGCAAGTTCCTGTCAAAGCAAGAGCTCTTCATTAGTTCTAGAATGGTCTAGGGCGCTTTTACCTGATGATTACTATACTGATGTCAATATGTCATGGCAATCGTCATGCATATAGTACGTGTGTCATGCCAAAACACATCAATATTTTGCTGAAAAATTCATTGCCATTTTTTGTTTGTATATTTATTTCAGCGTGGTTGTGTGACAAGGGTATTTTGCATGGATTCGATATCAGAACTTTAGGCAGGAGAGTGTAGCTAGTAGTGTAGTCGCAGTTCGTCCTAGTCCCTTCTTCCACGGCAAACGAGAGGATCCACCCACAGTAATCAGGGACCATGTTTTACTTTATTTTTATTTTGACACGCTTCGTCGATCGATCAGTTTGTACGTTGTCGAACAAGGGAAAACGCCGCGCCGATGAACCTAGCCCGATTCCTGGGTCAAGGGGCGAGGCCTACTGAATCGAGAATCCAGGGTAGCGTCCCGCGATAGCTGGGGGACGCTGGTGCAGTACGTAGTGCGTTCTATCCCACTCGAGAGCGTGCAGTTTCAGATGGCTTTCCCTCGTGTCAAACAAGCATGGGGCACCGAAACGAACGAACGGCATGGCACTTTTCAGTTGGTGCCCTTCGTCCTCTCCCCCCTTCCATGTTGCAGAGATTGGTTATTAGCTGATGAGGATGGCAGCAAGGCCACCCTGCGTTTGCACACGGCCGCGCGGGCTCAGTCGGACAGCCGAACAAGAAACCGCTCAAGAGAAGCAAGTTCACGACCTTAGACGTCACGACGCAAAACGAAATACCATTCCTACTGGTGTGCTAGGTTGCTGTCCTTCCATCCTTAATCATCTTTCAGAGATTGAAATACCACTCCGACTACATCTCACCAATCTTTGAGACATTGAAATCTATGGCTCAAATCTAGTAAGTAGTACAAGCTGCTGGGGGTGGTTCACCTGGCTGGAACTCACCATGATGAAGGAGTGTTTCAAATGGAACTGCCGTTTGGCTTCCCCGGCCTGGAGATGAGAGAGGAGAGGGAATTGAAACGGCAACACCCTTTGGTTGGGCAAGGCGGCGCGACAGCTTTGGCGCATCAGAATCAGATTGATCGGGCGCACACGTTTGTTGGTGACAATTAAGCAGGGCCAGCTGCGCTCTCGTGTACTAGCTGCCAGACCTAGCTAGGTAGCACAAGCTAATGCTAATGCATGGGGGGTGACGTGTCCTCGATCTGGCTTCAATTCAATGCACGCTCGCGCGCGCGCCGGATTCCCCATTTTGCTTGCGGAGTGGTGCTTCCCTTTTTCTGTTATTACCTGGTTTCACTGCCGCAAGTCATCTCCTCCATCGCCACCTTCTCCGTCACCAGTCAAGAGCGTTCCCTATATATACGCACACATTCCCCGCTCTCCCCTTCACCTTTCATTTCTCGCAGTAGCAGCAGTAGCTTCTTCTCCAATCGGTGATCAATAGCACCGCCCCCAAATCCCACATCTATCTCTCTCTCTCTGAGCGTTCATCTCTTTTACAGAACACAAGAGAGAGAGTGAGAGAGAGCCATGGGGAAGGACAGCCTGCCGGCCATTGCCATGGTGCTGGTGCAGCTCGGTTTCGCCGGGATGAACGTGGTGTCCAAGCTGGCGCTGGACAGCGGCATGAGCCCCTACGTGCTCACCGCCTACCGCAACCTCATCGCCGCCGTGTTCATCGCCCCCGTCGCCTTCGTCTTCGAGAGGTATCCATGCCTGCCTCTTTTTCTTCAGTTCTTCGTTCGTTCACTGGACGCGCTGGCAGTATTGATCAATGCCTTTATTTTCCGGTTTTCCCTTTCGGTTTAAGAAAAGATCTTCCTTTGGCATATATGTAGACGATTAACAACAACTCCATCGATTTTAAGCTCCTCGTCCCGAAAGCAGTTTGCCATTACCAGCTATTTGTTGCACGCATTGCTTCTGAATCTACACAACAATGTTTGTTCTGCATGTACGATTGCTATGAGATCGAGCGGGTCATGCCAAATTTGCCGCTCACCACACTATAACTGCTCCCCGAGGCATACGAGGCAAATGACCTTGCTGTATGTAATTTCATTTGTTGCGGTGCCTCTCTGTTGCGATGTGGAATATAATTCCCAGCCCCAACAATAAAAAACCTCAAAAATCTTATATTGTGGCCTCCTGATGGTCACTTACTTTTGTTGCAACCCATCGAGTTACATAGTAGTATTTGTTTCACTAACAGTTTTGCCTCTCTGTGAACGTACCCGTGCAGACGAAGCGGGGTGATCATCACCAAGAAAGTGCTGCTGCAGATCTTCTTCTCCTCCATTTTCGGGTACGTCTTCTCCCTGCCGACGATAAGCAGTGACCTTCCGGAATTAGATACTACTGGTAAGCAGTGGGCATAAGCCAAAGCTGCAGCATCACATCACGAGAGGGGGCAGGCCGTCAGTTGCATGCCTGGATCTCCTACTCTGTTCCCACCACACCACCTGGCGTTAGCTCCCGCAACTGTGCGGTACACGGGTCCCCTCACCTGTTCCAGGGAAAACGGACACGCCTGTTCCTGGGTGTCGCCCTGGCTTTGCCGGCCGTTGCTGTGCTGCCCGGGTTAAGCGCTGGTTTTCGGCGGATTATTAGTGGCCGTACAAGATGAAACTGGTGTGTTTTGGAAAGGTAGCATAGCCCTTTTTCGAGATGAAACTGGTGTCCGCGAGTTTTGGGAGATGTTTGCGATGTGACATCGCGTCTCTCCTCTCCAGTACGTAGCTGAGACGGACAAGCGGTATCCATCACAGATAATTTGCCACTCCCGGTCCCGATTTGGTATTTGCGACGATAATTTGTGGAGTACTAGTGTGTGTTTGTGTCACTGACATGTGTGGCCGCGCGGCAGGGCGACGCTGAACCAGGTGCTCTACTTCGTGGGGCTCAAGACCACCACCCCGACCGTGGCGTGCGCGCTGGCCAACACGCTGCCGGCGCTGACCTTCCTCATGGCCGCCGTGCTCAAGATGGAGACGGTGCGGCCGGGCACGCCGGCGGGGCAGGCCAAGCTCGTCGGCACCGTCGTCTGCGTCGGCGGCTCCATGATCATGCCCTTCTACAAGGGCCCGCTGCTCAGGATCTGGGCGTCCCCCGTCCACTGGCGCTTCGCCGAGCACACCGCCTCCGCCGTGCCCGCCCCCGCCGGCCACGCCGCCGTGCTCGGCGACGTCCTCATCATCGGGAGCTGCGTCGCCTGGGCAGTCTGGTTCATACTCCAGGTACGGGAGTTTCGTTTGCTTTCTTCGCAGATTATTTTATTGAATTGTGCCGAATTATAACCTATATGATTTGATTTGCAGAGCAAGATGTCGTCGGAGGGCTTCTCCGCGCCGTACACGACCACGGCGATCCTGTGCCTCATGGCCGGAGTGCAGTGCGCCGGCATCAGCGCCGCCATGGACCGGAGCCTCGCGGCATGGAAGCTCGGCTTCGACATCAGGCTGTACTCCGTCATCTACAGCGTAATCATTCTCCCTTTTGTCTTCCATCAACAGCGTTCTTATAATCGGCACGTTTTAATTGAGAAATTAATTATAGACGCACAAATAATAAGTACTCATCTACAGAGAAAAAATCCTATTTTTTTCTCACACACAAATGCTGTGCAGGGGATCGTGGGCTCCGGCATCGCGTTCGCGCTCATGTCGTGGTGCATCCAGGTGCGCGGCCCGCTGTACGTGTCCATGTTCAGCCCGCTGCTGCTCGTCGTCGTCGCCATCGTCGGCTGGGCCATCCTCGGCGAGAAGATCCACGTCGGCAGGTGATTCATCTCACACCCAACAAATTAAAATCCTGCACGCTCTCTCTGCAGTCTGCACTGCACCAAAGAGGCAATTTCTTTTCCATTTGCTCATCACAAACTAATGCTGTTGGCAGTGCAATCGGGTCCGCGCTCATCGTTGCCGGGCTGTACATGGTGCTCTGGGGCAAGGGGAGGGAGATGGACACGCCGGCCTTTGACGACGACGAGGAGGCCGCCAAGAGCAGCACTGCCCCTGCAAGCAACCGCGACGCCATCATCAGCTTGCCGGTCTTCGGCACGGCAACTCCGCCCAAGCACGACGCCGCCCGGAACGGCAACAACAGACAGTGATGGCGCACGTGACGTAGAGCGGCGAGGATACGATGACGTGCACATGCCTTCACGATCTTGCTAGGAAATTGTGACCGCGGAGAGGCAACCTGATAAACAAGAACAACGACAAAGAAGATGAAGTGGTAAAGGGCTAAAGGCACGTGATGTTGAGTGGCGTTTGTTAGGATAAATTCAAGGAAAGGGCTGGCTGTGTATTTGTTAGGATACATTGGTTTGTTGGTACGCAGTATTTGGATTTTGCTCTACTTGTGGGGTCATCTGATTTGATTTCTATCCAAAGATTTTGTTGCTACTCCTTGCATCTTTTATAGACATTTTTATGTTTGCAATACCACAAAGGCCGATGGAAAAGTACGTTTCTTTTGAGAAAAGTAAAGTTGGATCAGGGACGAACTTTTTCTGAATCCATCGGACTTCAGCTCAAATTTGAGATGAGTACTACAAGTTTTCCATGGAAATCCTCTTAACGGAGCTGCTCTGTTTCGAAGAAGCAAATAAAAAAATCGATCGCAAATTGCCAACGCCATCAGTTTGCAACGCACCACTCCACCAGCAACGATCTCATCGAATTCCAACTCAGCTGACGCAAGCTATATCGTACTACTAGATACGTCGCGCGTTGCAGCGGGATGCAAGTAAAATGTGTTAACCCAATTAAACAAATGCAATTTCCGAAAAGTAAGCTTCTTTTGAGAAAAGAAAAGTTGGATCAAGGACAAACTTTTTCTGAATCCATCGATCTTCAGCTTAAATTTGAGATGAGATTATGGATTCGGCGCTCATGGTGGTGACCTTGTGGATTCCCTAACCTCCCACGAACAAAGCCGTAGAAAGCTTGCAAGGATTTGAAGACTGGTTTGGATGCCATATATGTGTGAAATCGGACTACCCAAGGAATTACTTGAGCCGCGCTAGTTCGGTCTAGTTATTTAGAAGCCTTAGGTTGCAAGGAGTGGCTGCGATACCACCCCTGTATATATATGTGGCTAGTCATAATGAACATATACAATTGTTACACGAAAATTCAGTTGCGATACCAAACTGGTTCGCGACTCTTGACTTTAGCTGCTAGTCTGACATGCTAGTCCTAGCTATGTGTTACTTAGCAAAACTATGTAAAAAATGAAAGAGGGTTACTTAAGCCTTTGCTGATCAGTTAAGGAAGAAGTTGATTTGCTATGGATGGCAAACATAAAATTATGTATCCAGAGTTTACCAAATACAAATCGGATAAAACAATGTAACAAGCTGTTGACCATATCTCTACCTCAATAAATAGGACATTAAAGTTTCTTATGATTTTATAAGAATTCATTAAGCCTTTTCTTTAGATTTTGAGCCAACGATGTTGCATGGATCAGACTATTTGCTACATTAAATGTGAGTTTTAATAAACTACATTCTCCCAGCATAGTAATATTCTTATTCTGATGCCGGGAGGAATCCACCTCCCCTCAGCATTTTGGCCGGCGTGGCCACCCTCCGCGTGCGCCACACCATTTCTGGTCGGCGTGGCGGCCGACCGCGATAGCGATGTCGCCACTCGATGCCGCTTTGTGTTGTGGGCCGTGGGCCGCCGGCTCGGCATGTGGGTTCCAGGGAAGCCCGACACGGATCATGAAATCCCATCCTCACCATCGATCCGGGCCTCGCCGGACATCACGACGCTAGATCCGATGAGGATTGGCGTGGGCTAGCACGTGCGAAGGAGGGATGGTTGAGGCTGGGCTCATCGGTTGTGGAGAACGTCGGTGCCACGTGCGCGGGGAGGAAATGGAGGGCGGCGCTGCCATGCGCGGGGGAGAGGGATCGACGCCGCCAGCATGCAACACAGAGTGGATGTAATATCCTGGCTCAGGACTTAGTAGGATTGATAGAACACTCATATGTTAACAAGTTACAACTTCTTTTTCGGAATCTTATCTCCAAAGAACTCCGAGGTTAAGCGTGCTTGGCCTAGAGCAATTTAGGGATGGGTGACCGACCGGGAAGTCTTTCTCGGATGTGCACCGAGTGAGGACAAAAGTGCGCAGAAAAGACACGTGTTGATTTGTGAGGGAAGTCTTGAGGTCCTATTTAGTTGCCGGGCATAAGTGGGCCCGGTCCGGAGTGGCGGGACGTTACGAGAGGGCGGCGAGGTGGGGCTTGCCATGGAAGAGGGAGATGTGGAGGTGAGGCTCGCGGAGGAGGATGGAGGTGGGAAGTGGACTCGCCAGGATCCCGCACCACCGCTCGCCGGTGCCGGTCGGGTCGCCGCCAGGGAAGAAGAGGTGGTCGGGTGGGAAATGCAAATAGGTTAGGGTTTCTCGCCCCACAACATTGATTTTATACGACGCGACCTCGCACCTGGCCGTCGGATTGGATCGGGACGGCTGTGATTCCTCCTCCGAATATTTCCAAAAAGGTCCCTCTGTTTCTATCAATTACAAGTTCATTTGCAGCAGCTACAATTTTAGTTTAGTCCTCCCGTTTCCGTCAAATTTTACTGTTGTTTCTTGCCTCCTTTAGCTTTTTACATATAGATTCTCCAATCTTTCGTTAATTTTGCTCAAAACTGAAACAAGGTCCTCTAGGTATTCCAAATTTGGAATTCACCCACATAAATATACAAATTTATAGAAAAACAACTGAAATGGATATCTTCATATCTTTTTTCTTTTTCCGTATATTTGACCCAAAAATGGATATCTTCATATCTTTTTTCTTTTTCCTAATTCTAACTCATATTTCAAAGACAAAAAAAATATGAGAGAAGATATAAAATATGAGCGAAGGTATACTTAACATAAATTCAAAACATTTCATTATTTCCTTCACGAGCGCGGCGGAGCATGCCTGCCAACCTAGTACTCAACAATGAGGGTGAAAGATGGTTAAAAGTAGAATGGGTAATCTGTAACAGTAGTCAACGCATGTTTCATTCTGGTAATATGTTATAGGTTTGGTTGTAAAAAAGGTTATATATTTGGTGCAGGCTTGATTTGTTCTTTTGTTCAAGCAGGGAAGAAACCTAGTTGAAGACGACCTGTTACCTAAAAGCTAGAAGGATCCATAACCGTTCTTAAGTAATTTGATCATTTTTTGAGTTAAAAGGATTAATTGCTACAATCTTAATCATCAACCATTCATGGAGATCATGTAGGGTGTTCCTTTTCTTCTTCTTTTTTTCTAATATCATGTCGGGGTAGTCAGCGCTCATTTTCCTTTTTTACATTCATGTTTTCATGTTTTTTTTACAAAATTAGTATTTCTATTCCTGCTTTTTCTCTAATCAATTATTTGTGCATTGGATATAATCAAAGTGTTTATTGGTCGGTTCGCAAAAAAGGTACTTATTGAGCATAAGTAGTTTTAATAAGCAGCTCTACAAGCAGTGCCAAGCGCACATATGTAGCTACAAAAGATATGCGAATCCAACAGAGGCTTCATCTGTGTTTTTTTAGAACATGCTTTGTGCTTCTAAATGTTGTAGTTTTCTTCTGATGGTGAATGGAAGCTAGAAGAGCTGCAACGTTGTGAACTTCCTGGGTCGACCAACAAAATGACCGACGTCCATAGTCATAAAACGTTTTGAACAGTATTAGATAGCCTGCAACGTTTTGAACAGTAGAGTCCGCCCCAAACGAGAGAGAATATATTACTGTTCCAGAAGGTAAGCAATGGGGCAACAGAGTAGAACATAGGTCTGTGCATTTCTTATACACGCTCAAGGAACCTAAAACGCATACTAGTGATGGGTTAATTGCACCGTGTTCTTTCGGCCATTAATTGATCAACTGCGCAAAAGTTAAAAACCATGTGCTCAAAAAATGAATCTCGACTCGTACGTCAATCAACATATAAACATGTGACAAAATTAGCTGATTGTGCGCATGCAGCTAATACCTACTATCTAGCTAGGTAACTACTGTTGATAATTAAGCTGCTGAACTCGAGTCGTACTCACAAGCTTCTCCCTAGATATCTCCTAATATTGAGTTAGCATCTTGGAGGATCGATCTTTAGCTATATATAGGCCGTCCTTGTCGTCGACCGGATCGACCAACCGTGTTGATTTGGATTCACGCGTACCATTACGTATCAGCATGTAGATACGGGCACAGAGGTAAGAGAGAGATCTCATACGCGTTAATCTGGAGTGGGCCGTATCAGCCACATATCTCTCTTTGCATTCGCTTTTCACTTTACATCAGCGATGGGAGTTATCTTATTTCTTAAACGAAGCATTTGTTGCTGTTCGTTCTTTCTGTCGCGCCACAAAGCTGCTAATAAGAATTTAAAGGCACAGAAATATGTCAATAGGATCATCCCGTAGGTTGACTCTTTCGTTTAGGGGTGGACTCAAGATTTTGGTTACGGCTATTCAAAAATTTCAAGGGGTGAAAATTTCTTAACAAATACTAACTGAGTACCAATATCATAAAATTGATCATATCTTGAAATTGCTAACGTTATTATGTGCTAATTTTTATAATATATTAATATGATATACACTATATATAGAAGTTTTAGGCAAAGTAATGGGTATTCAACTAAATACCCTTGATATATTCAACTGAATACCCTTGATACATGGCAGGCCCTCCCCACTTTATTTACCAATTACGTTACAGCCTAGGAGGGAGTGGCCACTTTGGACGAGCTGATCACACGGCTGCCAGGTGAGTGATTCTAACAGCCCGTGCACTTGTATCTATTCAAAAATTCGGGTAAAATTTAATTTGGACGAAGTTTGCTCAAGTTCGAAATAGAAATCAAAGCAAATCGCTTCTGTTTGAATTTTTCGCGCATGGGCCGTTTTCTTCACGCAGCCCAGCTTCCTTCTCTTCCCCACTGCAGCCCAGCTCTTCTCCCCTCCCCCTCCGCGCGGCCCAGCGGCCCAGCAGCCCGACTAGGCCCGAGCTCCTGTTTTTCTTCCCCGCAGCGCCCGTACGTGCGTGCACCCCGTGAGCTCGTCCACGTCGGACGGCCGTCGCGTAGCGCCGCCCTCGCGTCACCCGGCCCCGCGCCCAGCCACTCCGCTTGTTTCCTAGCGAGCCGCCTGCCGCCCCGTGCTCCCTCTCCCCCATTTAAACCCCGCGCGGCGACGCCCGGCCCCGAAACTCTAGCTCCACCGGCGTCCCGCCTCGAGGTGAGTTCCGCCGCTGCGCTCCGGTCGCCCGTCGGCTTGCTCGGCGTCCATTGCCCGTCCCATTTGTGCTCACCGCTGTGTGTTTCGCGCAGAGTGGAGGACGAGCGGGCGAAGCAAGTTTGGAGCCGCCGTCTTCTCCGTCGTCGCCCATCGCCGTCGCTGCCTCCCCGGTGAGCTTGAGTCCCGTTCCGTCTTCCTCTTCGTTCGCTCTATCGCCCGGTGCTCACCCCGTCCCGGTTGTCCCTTGGTAGCTCGGGAACGCCGTTGCGCGTGATCACCCCCTCCCGTCGCCCGCCGTTCCCCGTCCGCCATCGCGCCTCCGTCCCGTTCGTCTCCGTCGGCTCTCCTCCGCCTCGCCCGTGAGCCGCGCAAGGATCCTGGTAAGCCCGCGCCTCGATTCCCCTTCTTTCCCCTCGGGATTGGCTTTGATTTGGGGGTCTCCGCCGTGGTCCGGCCACCGAGCGCCATGGGCACCGGTGAGCTCGAGGTTTCCGTCGAGCTCATGCTCCTTTGATGAGCCGCGTGGCTTCGCCCGGGTCCGTTGCTGCTCACGCGCTCGTTAGCTAGGTTCTTAGGGCTTGTTTTCCGTGCGCGCGTCGAGCTCGGTCTTCCGCCGCCGCCTTCCTCGCCGCCGGCGGCGCTCCGGTGGCCCCTTTGGGTCGGGGTGTGTTGCTCGTGCTACCGCAGCACTCGAGCGATCGTTTGGCGTAGATATCGCGCGAGTTAGTGTAGCCTAGGGAACTTTCCCTGCTGCGCCGCCATGGAGCTTGGCTCCGGCGAGCTCGCGCCGCCGCCTCATGGCGAGCCGGTGCTCGTGGTGGGGCCCGGACCGCGGTGAGCGTCGTGATGCTCGCCGTTTGGCCGCCGGCGAGCCGTAGCGCCGGTGTGCCTCGATTCCGGCGAGCCCGCGCCTCGTTGTGACGGCGCCGCCTATCTCCGGTGGCGCTCGGCGTCACGCCGGCATCGGCGTGACATCATCCGTGGGGCCCGCAGCGTGGCCGAGTCCATGGGGCCGTTGTCTCGTCTTGCGTGGACTCGGTCCAGGTGGACCGCAGAGGGAAGAGGAACGATGGCCCGGTCCACAGCATAGTGTGGACCGGCAGGATATTCCAAAGGAATATTCCCTGGTTTTTCCTTTTTCCAATTTCCGGGATTTTTGATAATTCCTTTTTTGTCGGAAATTCATATCTTTTACCTGGAGCGTCGAAAAATACGCGGTTGGTTGCGTTGGATTCGTAGCGACGAGATCTACGCGTTAGTGTAGTTATTAGCTATGTTCTAGTGTCGTAAATTCCGTCGTCCGTTTCGTTGCTCTCGTACTTTCCTCGTTTGGCGTGCCTAACCCGTTTCGTACGTTCCGTCTCGCGCAGAGCTACGAGGAGTTTCCGCCCGCGCCGCAGTTTGAGGAGTTCCCGCCGAGCAGCCGTATGAGTACCCCGACCCGGCGTGGGACCAGCGTTTCGCAGCAAGCCGCAATCCTTGACCACTTTTGCTCCTATTTAGCAATTGCATTAAATTGATCCATACATGATTAATGGTTACTTGCACTTGTAGTTTACCTATGTCATACTATGCCATCCTTACCACTCGTTTGCCATAGGTTGTTCTACCGTTACTCGCATGCTTAGAATCTGCTTAGATGCTTAATTGAACCCCATGATGACTATACATGTTTTTGTGTAAAATAAATTGTAGGTGTTTCTTAGGTGTCGAGTTTCCGTACTAGATACCCTGTAGGGCTTTTGCGGGGACGAGTGTAGGTGGTTAGGTGCTGGGAGACTTTTGGGGAGTCTCTGTTTGGAGAGCGCCTGTTGCGGGCGCAGCTTGTGTAGGGGCCTTGGGTTATGGGGCCCCCGTTATGGTGACACCGTTGTTGAGACTGTTGTTGAGGAGAGGGATGGTGACTCGCCCCGGCAGCATAAGGACCGGTTCCTGGTTGCTCGCTCTTTGGTATACTAGCTTACCACGTGACCGGTATGGGCGAGCTGGATTGAGACGCTTTGCGGTGGACCGGTGGGCCCGCCGTGGAGTAGAGTTAGTGTTAGTGGGTTTTTGGAGCTTGTGTCTTGACCCATGAGTAGAGGGTACCCCACCGGCTCGTGATAGACCTTTCATACCTTTAGGACCCCTTTCTACGTTGTGGTTGGGGATCCCAAGGAACAGGCGCCCGCCAATCGATGTTTGTTTATTGATCTTGTGAGTGTTGCTTGTGCTTTAGCCACGACGGTGGCTGTAGTTATAGTACCTCTTCACGTGGGTACAGTTGCTTACTCTCTGCAGAGATATATAATCTATACGTATAGCCTAGCCCTCGGGTAAGGAGGCAACACCATTGAGCGACACGCTTGATTAGCATTTACTACTTCTCCTCTCGATAGGTTTTACTTCCGGCTTCGAGCTGTGGTCCAGTGAAGGTGTGCTTGGACATAAAATTTGACCCTTGCAGGAATGTGTTGATTCCTGCAAGGCCACTTATAAAATTTGACTAATAATAAAAATGTGAACCACATAGACTTGAGGATTAATTGCTTTAGGTGCTAGCCCTTGCCTTTCCTTGAAATATCCCAACATGCATACATTGTTGCTAGGTAGTTGCGGCTTCACGGCTTTCCCACTATGTTTTTCGGACGCCGACTCGGAGGATCCCACTGTACCTACCGACGGAGCCGCCGGAGAGGAGTGACGTTCTCGCCTACACACGAGTGCTTGTGGGCTTTGGGTCTTCACCGCCGATCTTCATGTGAGACGCTTCCGCTAGTTTCCTTCATGTTCTCTCATGGCTCTGCATGCCGCGTGTTTTGTATCCATGAGATTTGAGCACTGAATTATGATGATGTACTTTGGAGATTCTATTATCTTGCCTTGCATTTATTCTATCTTATGGTTTTTATGATGTTAACCGTATTGGATGTACGTGTCACACTCCTGCGAGTGACATAGAGATACAAGGCGTGGTTTTCACTCGTCCGGTGAAAATCAGGTCGTTACAGATGATCAATGGAACAAGTGGCTTGATCAGAAAATACATATTAAAAAGATAATAAATTACAAATATGTAAATATTTTTTAAAATTACAATTTTACTCTATTTTTTTTACAAGTGGACAACTATTTTTACTTTATTTTGGTAAATTACAATTTTTATATCCTATCCCACATGTCAGCGTTACAATGGCCACTTCTAATATTATAAGGCTGACAAGTGAACCTGAAATTGATTTTCTGAAAACGTTGTAGTTTTTTGTGAAACTTTTTCACTTTATGAAAAGCTGAAGTTCTCTTAATTTGGTAAATGATCCTCCCACCCCCATAAAGTGATCAATATCCTATTTGTTATTTTTTTTTCTTTACAAGTAAGAGCTGAGAGTTGGCTCAAATCATATTTTTAGGACAAAAATAGGTCAGGTTCTGGAATGCACTGCATGTCTGCATCACAGTACAAACTGCAAAATTTAGCATACCCAAAGAACATGCTCCCAAGGAACTCTGTACAGTTTCTCCACGAAGTAGATTTTTTTAATGTAGAGCAGTGATGCGGTCTTAGTAGTAAACAATAACACTAATAATGAAGTCTTTTAGTCCCAAAATATTTGGTGTTGTATGCAATCTTACTACTACAGAGTTTATAATTTATACAGCACCGCCATGTTGCAATTATTAACCCTGAGTACTTCAGCACATAACAAGTTTTAACAACATGAGTAACTCTTTGCCACCCTTGCTTTAATTTTTCCAGTAGATAGAGAATGATGCCTAAACAGCACACAGGGCGAGCTTGCATATATCCCTTTGTCAACACGGCAATGGTTACGTGACAATTATCATTATCGTAGTGGAGTGTGACAAAGTGAGATTGATGTGATAGTTTCATGTCCTCTTGATATTTTTCTCACCCTCTTTAGAATTCCTCTTCATTCCTTTTTTGACCCTGCAAAATAATGCATGATTAAATAACAATGTACGCAGAACTTGATGCATGAACCAGTGCACTTCTTCTGGAGGAAAAGAACCGAATTTGTGACCTGGGTTAACGATGCTTTATATTGATGGAGTTCAAAAGGTATGTTTGGACCAAGTGAAACACGTTTGCTTTATTTATTTCTAATGCATATCTATGGTCTATAGTTAGAAAGAGACAAAAAGGCAGTTGATATGTAGCCGAAGACAAACTCGTAGTCGTAGAGTTAAGCACAGGTTAATTTTATATATGGCTGAACATGCATGATATTGATGATTGTTTCCTTTTTTTTGAACTGCTATATGGTAGCATAGTGGTGTTAGTTGAAAAAGAACTGGTGTTTTAACACCAAACTTAGCATATACAGGTCCACACAAATGCTCAGACTTAACATAGGCTTGGTGCTGCATATACGGGTCCACAAATGACAGCACTCAGCTTTATCATACTGAGTAGTGTACATCAAGCAATGCGGCGTCTCATGTGGTGTTTTCGTGATAATCGGATGCCACACAACTTTTCTCTCTTCTCACCTTTTCGGAGCAATTTACCCTGCTTTATTTCAAGAATCTATATCCACATTATCTTCTTACTAAATGACAATGACCGAGCAAGGGTTATTATTAGCAAACTCATCTCCGGCCACTAGCAGTGGAATGGCCCAGTGTCGTGAAAAATGACTTGTAGTCGCTGGACGTTGTTTATAGAAATTGATAAAAATGAAATTTGAGTTTGAAAGATAAAGATATTTCAAAGTCACAAAATTATATTTGGCCTACATGCATGGATTTTGGAAATATGTATCGGAAAGGAGAAACTTGGAAGGGTAGTGTTTTATACCCGGTAAATTCAGAAAATAATAATGAAATGTTGTAATCATATATGAGTCGGATCAGGGCAAATATATTATTGGGATAACATATTTAGAGTTTCGACTTCTAAGCAAGCCTGAATTGAACAGAGGAGTCACTACAAGAAAAATGGTCTCTAGACACGTTTATGTTGTTACGTTTTTATAAGCGTGTCTACAACAATAGCTAGAGACACTTTTTGACACGATTTTAAGAATGTTTCAACATGGTCTTATAGACGCTTTAACGTAAATAATACGATAAACACGTTTTTTGACATGCTTTGTAAAACATCACAGTGTTACGATTTTAGACACGCTTTGAACCATCAGTATCCAACGTAAAGACGTTTGTTGACATATTTTAGAGGGAATCTAAAAATGATATTCTATTGAGAGATGCTTTAGTCATATCCCACGACATCGGACACGTTTTCTAACACGTTATTGAAACCGTATAAAAAGCAAGATGATATTAGACACGTTTTTATCGTATCTACCCTCGTTTAGAGACATTTTTGACATGCTATTAATTATCCTAGAGACGTTAATGCACTAAGAGAACATGCATATAAAAGAATATATGGTCAAAGAATATCAACTTTGTTTCCTAGATGAGTTGGTTAGATGAGCTTGCAGAAAATGACGAAGTCGCAGGTTCAATTCCTACTAATTGCATGAATAGTCAATCGTTTAGAACAAGTTTTACAATAATATTTTTTGAAGCACGGTCTATATTGATACAATGTGTCTATATTGATAGAAACACGGTCTAAACGTATCGTGTCTAAGATTATTGACATGACACAAAACGTGTCTACTCTAATATATACAACACATTCGTGAAAACGTATCTATAAACATATATATGTTTTATATCATCTCTATTAAACGTCTTATACTAAAATAGACATGTTTTCAAAAATCATATTTACCAAGCTTTGACACGGTACGTTCGGAGACGCCTCGGACACGATTTATGAAGACGTCTCTATTTTTTGATTGAGACAAAATAGACGTATCTAGACTTTAAATAAAGTGTGTCTACGGGGAATGTTTTCTAGTAGTGTTGTTCCCGTTGTTACATACTACATAGTACAGAGGATGCGGCACCCAATTTGTTTGATGACCCTTGAAGCATTAGCCTATCGCACCTAAACAGTGAGAAAGATTCCTGCAAATACATCAGCAAGAAGCAAAGTTGCCCACTGCCCCACAGTATAGCAGCCCTCGTGCACAGTAGGGGTCTTCCAATCCCTACTGTAGTTTTTTCAAAGAAAAGAGAGAGAGAGAGAGAGGAAAAACATATAGCAGCCGGCGTGTTTCCTGGTTCCGCTGAATCCTCAGAGTACATCAGAGTAGACCCGTGACGAGGAGAACAATCGACGTGACCACAGCACTAGTTGACTAGCCCTCCGGCTGACTTAGGCTCTGACCTCCGGCGACCCAACAAAGAAAAGAATCCACAGATGAGTTAACAAATAAGCGCTGCCAAAGGATTTTTTTAAAAAACAAATAAGCCGGTCGGGTTCATCCGCGCCTGAGAAAGGTCGTCGTCGTCGTCGTCGCAAAGCGAAACAGGTCAACAGTCAAACCTCGCCAGGCTAGCCGATATAGTTAATTACAATAAAAACTAAGAGACCGATGCGAATTGCACTCCAGCAGCGCACGCGCACATTCGAGATCCTGATGCTAAGCGCGGGTAAACTATCGCTATTGCGGCCACATGCCTGATATTCCCCCGTTCCGTTTGACCACTCCACCAACGCGGCTTCCCCACTATATAAACTCCCCGCCCACGCGGCCCCTCATCCACAACCACAACACCGCCTGCCTTCGATCTCCACAGCAACAGAGACAGCAGTTGAAGCTCACTCACTCGCTCAGTGACTCAATCTAGCCGGTCTCTCCAGCTAATCAACAAGAATCGATGGATGCGCTGTGGATGGGCTCATCATGTGACTGGTCCAGCGCCACAGCGGCGACGATCGGCGAAGACTTCGCCGACGACGCGGCAGGGCTCCGTCGCGGCCCGTGGACGGAGGAGGAGGACGCGGTGCTGTCCAGCTACGTGGCGGCGCACGGCGAGGGCCGGTGGAACGAGCTGGCGCGCTGCGCGGGGCTGCGGCGCACGGGCAAGAGCTGCCGCCTCCGGTGGCTCAACTACCTCCGGCCCGGCGTGCGGCGCGGGGACTTCACGCCGCGCGAGCAGCTGCTCATCCTCGACCTCCACTCCCGCTGGGGCAACCGCTGGTCCAAGATCGCCGCCGAGCTGCCCGGCCGCACCGACAACGAGGTCAAGAACTACTGGCGCACCCGCGTGCAGAAGCACGCCAAGCAGCTCGGCTGCGACGTCGGCAGCACCCGGTTCCATGACGTCATGAGGAACCACTGGATGCCGCGCCTCATCGAGAGGATCCACGCCGACTCCGCCGCCGCCGCCGCCGCCGTCGACAACGACGTCGTCTCTTCTTACCAGCAAAATGTTGTGTCCAACAGCTATGGAGTCCGCGCCGAGCAGTGCGCGTCGTCGCCGGAGGCGTCCTGCGTGACCACCGGGCCGTCATCGTCGGAGATGTCGCACGGCGCTCATCAGTTCCAGACCAACAGTCCGATCGTGGCCAGCGACGGGGCAGCAGCGGCTGGTTACTGGTCGTCAACGGAGCAATGCCAGCGCGGCAGCACAAGCGGCGGCGACATGTTCGACGGGAGCTGGTCGGAGCTTCTTGCCCGCGCCAACTGCCGCGACGACGCCGATTCCATGGCCGGGCTGCACGACTTTGATGGCTTGGGCGAAACCGTGGACAACTTCTGGAGTTTGGACGACATCTCGCTGCACCACCTATGCTGATTTCTTGATTCTACTAGTACTTATGTTACCATGAATGACACGTAGCATGTTGTAGGGTTATTACCTGGTTCCCCTATTGTTTATCAGCACAGTTGTTAACATATAAAAGTAATCACTGAAACCAGCGTTCATGCTTAGTGCCATGACCGAAGAAATTAATCAAGACAGGAGAAACTATAATTATTCTGTGCATGGGACACACATAACGCAATGTTGACCGTCGGATGCAACATGTATGGCCTCACTTAATTTGAAAAAGAAAATGAATACAATTAGATAGCTGCTTGACAGTGTTAGCCATCAAATTAGGATGATGGATTTGACATAACTTCATCAAACCACCTGGGATGAGAAAAGTTTGCATGTACCTGGGCGCTATGAGGTTGGAGTTGTTTTTCTATTTTTTTTCTTTCTGTTATTGGGGTGGGGGTGGGGGGGGGGGGGGGCAAATGTCTCATGTAAAAAAACAAAATCATTATATGTCATCAGGTTTTTAAATCACTACATCGATTTACTTGGTATACAGGCACACACACATGGAGAATATAAGTCTCGAACGTCATTTGATAAGTTATGAAATTTCATGCTACTGATACGCAAAGGCACAATGATCAATACAAATACGTCATCAATAAGTCTCCATGGAGTACCAACAAAAAAAAGAGAGGAAAATTGGATACAATGTCGAGACATATTTTTCCATCATTCAATATGACTTCTAGGCGGCTAATTGGTCCATCAAAGGCACATAACCTAGCTCCCTGTCTTCAGTCTTCACCCATTCGACCATACCGCTAGGCCAAACAAATTGACCGTCCCCTACCTTGCGGTACATGACCCGAGCAACGAGGCTGCAATGAGTCGACAACGAGCCATGGAGCTAATGATCTCCGACGTTAGCTCGTCCTTATCTAAGTTATCTCCATCATCTCGTCAGCTCATCATGATCTAAGTAATTTCCTTTCGCCTTTGTTTCAATCCAAACTTCCAAACTCTACGACTGTTTGCCATGTTCCACCTATATGTTGCCTTGCTCACTATTGCGTGTTGTGTTGGATTTAATACTTATACTTCAAAGCTACATTGGGAAACCGAATAGGGAAAAAAGGTAATTTAGTGTGATATTATGCCAGGAAACAGTAACCCATTATTTTGTCAATTATGTGATACTTGTAAAACACATTCTTGTACTACTGTTGAATACAATACTTATTTTTGTGATTAGAATGTAAAATTAGAGTAGAACTTTAAGTTGTATTATATATAAGAAAATATGAAACATATCCTGTCGAGGTTTAACTCGGCGAGTAAACTATGGGCTGTCCTACGAATCAAGAACCCGATGGTGCACACAGAACAATTTAGACAGGTTTGGGCCTCCTGTTCGGATAATAACTCTACGTCCTGTATGAGGTATTGTATTATGATGGTGTAACTTATGTTTCGAGGGTGCCCCTACCCGCCTTATACATCCGGGGGTGCAGGGTTAATTACATGGAAAGTCTTAGTCGGTCTACAACTCATTACAAATATGGTAACTCTATCTCTAAGCTTCGTTGTGAATTACTCCTTGTCCTTCGGTCGGTCGGCCCTGTCGTGCCATCCTATATTTGGTCAATATTTCCTTCTTGTGTAGATACTCGTAAGGTAAGTACCACACATATCCGTATCAATTTTTCTTATAAAATAGTGTATTGACGCATCCGTATCCCTGTGAGTGTGGCATTGACGACATATGTCAAGGTAGGCTGTGGATATATAGCGAGACACTGAATTCGATTTTCAGTTTACACTGATCAAATGACTGAACAAAAACTCACAACAAGTTTAAATGATAGAGCAAAGACTCACAACATTCTAAGTCGAAGTTCACCTCAAAATCCTTTGAATGCGGCTATATCTCCAAAAATTTCCAACTTGAAATTCTTGTGAATGATGGGAAGCAAATTTCAAAGGATTAGTAGCCTAAATATTCCATCCTTTCTTTTGGCTTCTCAACTCCAAGATGACACAACAATACATCAATTGTTTTCTTGGTTGTCCCTGATTCATAAGCCGCTATTTGTTAACAAATGAAAGGAACAAGTGAACAAGAAAGGCGTTTATTCAGAATTCAGAATTTTTCACTTTGAGATGAAAGGTTTACGTTCTGTGGTGACTTATTCCCTAGAATGCTGAAATCAGGAGATGAAGTAGTTGTTGGTCTTGAAAGTCCACTTTACTCCCTCCAAATATGATCAAAGTCCAGATGACCCCTAAACTATTGTTTGTTTTGTTTTACCCCCACTATTCGATAAAAGAGTTTATTTTAAATCTTTTATTGGTATTCTAATCCAAATTTACTTTTGTAGACCGGGATTAAGCTGAAATTGTCGTGTCATCCGAGACATGTGTCGTCGGATATGACTAGGTAACCAACCCGACATATAACATCATCTATAACTCGATAATAGGGTGTGTCCTCTCACCTTCTCCCTTGCTCTAGGTTGGGGTGATGCACTCAAGCTTGGATTCAAGTTGAGGACTCTCACAAATGGCCTTGGATCTGAAGAGGAATGGAGAGGAGTGAGAGTTTGAGCTTGAGTGAGACGAGAGAGTTCAAAAAGCACCAAGCAACCGGCCACACGAGTTGGGGGTGGCCTTATATAGCAAAAGAAAAAAAAAGAGTTGTTGCTAGGTCAAGATGGGGATTGACGAAACTTTAGTCAAGGACGGAACTTCCATCACTCCCTCGGAGTGAGTAGAGCAACGGTCAAGTCGAAGTTTCGTTGACCACGAAACTTCGTCCGGAGCTCTCTGGAACCGACGAAACTTCCGTGGAAACCCATGGAACTTCCGCCGGGTCTAGTTGTGTTGACTTCAAATATTAGGACGGAAGTTCTGCTAGAAACTCTCTCGAAATCGACGGAACTTCCGTCACCCACAAAACTTCCGTCCCATATGGGAAAGTTGGTTTAGTTTTGCTTTTTGGACTTGGCTTTTCTTGGCATTTTTGGTTTTTAAGCTATTTTAGGTGTGCCAATCTAATTTAGGTTTCTAGAGCACATTCTTCCCTGCGTATAAGATTGTTTCAACCCTCTTGATAGTTTGGCACAGCTATACTTAAAAAGCTTTAAATCTATTCTTTTAGTTCTTGTTTTTTAGTACTTGTTCCATCTTTTGTAGAGGGGTATACTATCTCACAACGTGGGTATTATTCTTTTGATATCCTGCACATTCAGTTAAGATCACATTAGAAGTTTTAATTCTTTATCATTTATCACCAAAACCCACTAGGAGGCCTAGTTGCATCTTCAGGAGCGAAAGAAATTGATATAGAGTAAAGAATCTTATTGATCGAAGAGAATATTTCTTTAGAGAATAAATTTAAAGGACCATGAATACGGATAGTCTAATATACTGCCTACTTCTTCATCATCTGCCACCAGCTAGGCGGTGGCCATGCCAGATGTTTTTTTTGTGTGTGTGATAACACCATGCCAGATGATAACATCGGAGCTCAAACCTGTGGTCTTCGATGACCTGGTCAAACGCTGGTCGCCTGTCGTCAACGGGCTGCGGTCCACGTGAAGACCAGCGGACGTAGGCAGACACTCTGGCCCCACGTGCTTGATAACCGGTCATCCTCATTCTTTGCTTACTCTAATCACTTTTTGAATCCCAAATGTCGTCAAGATCATGCTGGACCACCGAAAGTTAGTTAAACGCGGTTGTGAAAAGGTAGGATCTTGACCATCCGGACCTTGCATCTAACGGCCTCAATGGACTCGACACGCACTCACGCTATAATAACTAGGCTTTACGTCACCCGTGGTTTGAGCGAAACACGGTTCGCATCCATTCCTTGATTCTGGCGACTTGTAGTAGTGCCCTTAAACGCATATGCATATTTTTTTTGACACAAAAATGCATATGCATGTTTTTTTTTTACACAAAAATGCATATGCATGCTAGTTGCATTGCATTGCTGATTGTGCTACGAAGCAATTATATTGCATAAAAAGAAATGGCTCCAGTGACGGAGCTTTGTAGAGGCCAACATGGGCCGTGCCCCCTCTCCGCCCCCAGCTCTAAGAAAATTAAATGTATGTACAGTAAAGTTTCAGTTCAAGACATGGTAGTAATTTCTACTATCCGGCTCCTCCTACAACCAAATTTTCTTTGTTGGTCCTTCCTAGCATTTGTCCCAAGCTTCGTTGCTGAAAGGCCCATCCGTTAATCTGCTGATTTAGCGCTTCAGGGGTTATAGTCTCGTCGTACCACATGGAAGCCCCCAACCCATCTGTAATCGGCACATTTGAAAACACGTACCCATCATTTAGAAATTTGTTAAGACTTTAACTAATTTATAAATAACAAACAAATTATAAGGACGACCATAAATAGTATAAGGTCTCCAACGAACACAGATTACTTATCGCAAATGAATCCTGAAACAATATAGTATATCATTTTTATATTTTATTTAAAAATATCATTTCTTCCTTAAGAAAAAGAAGAAAAAAAATAGGAGAAAAACAGGAGCCGGTACGAGTGATGAACAGGGCCCACGTCTCAGAGGCGCATGCCATGTCCAGAAGCCCGCGACCTCATAAAATCTCTGTGCGCGCGCGGCGCTGTCCGCCACGCCCGCGTCATGTTCGACGAAATGCCCGACCGGGACGTCCTGGCGTGGACGGACATGCTCTCCGGCTACGCCTCCAACGGCCTGTACCGCGAGGCACAGGACTTATTCCGTCGCATGGCGGCGGAGGGCATGCCCCTAACGAGTTCACGCTCTCTGGCGTCCTCGCCGCGTGCCGTGGCGGCGGCACGGCTGGTCGCCGCTGCGGGGCATCGGTCCACGCCGTCGCGGTGCAGCGAGGCGTGGATCGTATGCCGTACGTCGTCAACGCGTTCGTCGACGCGAGGAGGCTTTTCGATGCACTGGGCGGAGGGCGCACACCCGCGTCTTGGACGTCCATGATCGCCGGAACGCCCGCTCGTGGCAGGAGAGCTCCGAGCTGAACCTGTTCCAACTAATGCTCCAGGTGCCGATATCTCTTAGACTGTATAAATGGCGTCTCTGTTGCTATTATTCATCATTCTAGCCTACGTGTTTCACTAGATTGAGGATGAATTTGGAAAATTCTTGTTTTGCTGCAGAACCATCTTTATATATAAAATTATAAACTGTTCAAAAGAATATTTTAGCTTTTCTTTCTTGCATCGGAGATTGTGGAGAAACCAATTTTGTGAAAACGGCATGTGCATTATGATTTCACCAGTATGCTGGTAGCTCATTTTTTCAGGCTTAATGTTGGGTGAGTTCACAGTTCTTATAATGTGCTAAAATTGAAGGTTATTGTAAACATATCAATTTGATTCTGGTGAAAGTATTCACTTATCAAGCTTCACTAAATTCACAAATCACGTCTTATGCCTCGGTTGATGTATCAGGAAATACTATCTCTTCAGACTTGCTCATGGAGTACTTTCTGTAGCTTATATGTTCTGCTGAATGCTGTATAGAGCATAATTTGTTTTTCATGAGCCATCTGATTCTGTTTCTGCAGTGCAGGATGATATTGAGCTGAGTCCGTTTACCTGTTCTATTGCAATCCATACGTGTACTTCAACAGTTAAATTATGTTTTGGATAGAAACTTCATGTACTGTCCATAAAAAAGCTCTCCGAATGAACCTTGCCGGCCATTCCAATTCTGTAATCGACATGTACTGCACTTGTGCAGGCATGTTGGATGCAAGTAAGATTTTTTATGAAACACATAAAAGAAACTTGGTCACGTGGAAATAAAATTATCGAGATTAACCCTGATGGAGCAAAGACGTACATCCTGCTTGCAAATATATATGTTGTAGATAGCAAATGGAGCGATTATGCTTTGACAAGAATGTTGTTGAGAGGCATGGCAAGCAGGAAAGAGGTTGGAATTAGTTGGATAGAGGTAATGAATTGGATATATAGCTTTAGCACAGCTGATAGTTCCAGTCCTCAAGTTAGTTTGGCAGATGAGGTATTGCAGATCTTGGTTCGCTACATGGATGATGGTGAAAATGATTTTGCTGCGAATATTTATGGAGTCACATGATTCATTCGTAGTTGAACTGTTCAGTTCTTGTTGTCGAATACAAGAATCGGTGCTGGAGCTTTGAGTATTCACGGCAACTATCCAAAACCTAAACAAATTTCCCAGGTAATTTAAATAAAATACAATGAGATGAGGAAAAAATATTTTTAATCAATGTGTATCTCTGGCTATACGAGCACAGCCGTTCTACCGTGCTCTGAAATTTCCAGTTTAGTAGTCAGATTAAATTCTAAAAATCAATTTGTTCTATGTAGACTAATTATCAATGTAACTAAACTGCTGTTGTTTTTGTTACTATTACAGAATCTTGAAACAGTTCAGTTTATGGAAGGCGATAACTTATATCTGCAGCTTGAAGCAAAGTTTTTCATGGGCTTCCATTAGTTTATGGCTTTGAATTGAATCTTAAAAGAATTTTTGTAGTTCTTATTTCTTAGATGACATCATAGCTTTTCTATTATTACTTTATCTTATTCGGATCTCTATCCTTTCTAAAGGTGTAACCGGTGACGAGGGCTACAACACATTGTGTGCCCAAATAAAAAATCGGTATTAGTTGATGGTAAGTGTGGCAAAACAGCTTTATGTTCATATTGCTTGAATCCTACCTGTCCTGGTTTACGTTACTGGGCTTCATCCTACTCTTGGTCATAAATTTTATTGGTGTACTGGTGTCGTTGTCATTGGATAACTTATTCCTGTACCTCAAATGTTAATAAGACATGATTGACTTTGTTAGTGGATAGTATCTTCCTACTAGTCTCATCTGTAGTGTCCAGTTGCATAGCTTGTGAATCACTGGAACCCTATATACTTACTCGCATCTTAATAAGTTATTTTCCATTGTTCTGGTCTGTACGTAAGGAATACTGCCATTTATTGTAGGTCCAGTTCTTGTATCAACATCAAGTATACTACCAGTGACCTTTTTTTTGGGTATTCAGGAAGAGTAGCGGCAATCTGGAAGGCATTGACGCTGCATTGATGCTCAGTCTCAAATCTCTGGTTATGTCATTGAACTTCAAATCATGAGCTACTCGGTAAGCATGGATATATATGTTTGAAGCTGTGTTTTATGTTATCGATGTTGCAATGATTTATTTTTCTTTTGGAATGTGCTCAATACCTTACTATCTTGTTTTAAATTAGTCTAAAAAACATTGAAAAACGTGTTTCAGTCATTAGCAAGAATGATGCAATACATAATGTGATTAATATCAAGGCTCGCATATGATTCTGTTACATAAATAGATATCTCAATTATCCAAACAAGTCCAAATATATGGGATTAACTGTCGATGACTTGTTGTGCACATTTACAAACTGAAACAACCAAATATCAGTGCCATAAATGGAAAACAGACTATCACTTATATGTGGGTGCATGGAGCTTCGTAAACAGTATCAATTTCCAGCCAGAAGTTGTATCGTTGCCAAGCACCAGGCACCAGCACTGTTGTTTATTCACACTCTTACCCTGCTGACACAAATTACTGCTTTGCATCCACAATCCCTTCGTTTCCTGCTAGCATTAGGTACTTATCCTTGCGAGTTAGCATAGTGGTTTCGAATCCTAGAACCATAGCAATCCCACCCTGCACCAATTTTGCCACCTCATAGCTCTCATATTTCTTGCCATCGATTATGATACTGGTAGGCATTTTGTCCATGAACTCGACGACGTATGCCGGGTGGGGGTTCATGAAGTAGTAGAAGTGGTCTAGGTACTTGGACTTGCCAGTAGACGTACCGTAGAACATGCTGGACCAGTTGACCAGAGCTACCGGATAGATCTCATCGACAAGTTCAACAAATAGTGGGCTGAACCGTAGCAGGTATGGTTCCCGGCATGTGGTCCCTTCAGGGCAAACAACCAGATCCCCTTGCTGCAGCGACTTCTCCATCCGCCTCCTGTCCTCGTCCCTGTTTCGGGTCAGCCGAACGGTCCGGATTGGTGACAGGAGCTCACTGAAACGGCTGACACTGTATGTCACGGCTGATACTTGCTTGTTCAGTATTGCTGAGATGTAAACTGGATCAAGAAGCGTGCGGTGGTTGCACACATACAGGCGGCCATGTCCTTTGTTTTGGGCAAGTTCTTCAGAGCTTGCCTGACTAGTGGTAGAGATGGGGGAGTTGATGACCCGGGTTGTGACTCCAGTTGCGGATCCAATCGGGACAGAAATAGAATATGGAAGGTTCACAAAAAGGAGTGTTCGGAGCATAGTGAGGAGAACAGCAAACGGGAGCCACATGAACATGGCTAGAGTGGCTTCAGGGGTAGGCTTGAAGGCTAGCCTGCCATCATGAAAGATTAAGGGTCTGGGGTACTGGTCTCTTGGCAAGGCTGACCATTTCCTTTTTTGTTCTGGTGTTACCAAGTAAACTTCCTGCAAACGAGAAGCAAAATGACATTAGGGTTGTTTCCTGAAACTTATAAGCTGGATTTGTAAAAGTCACGTAAATGCTTGAGACTTGGCCGAAAGGGAGCTCGAGAGGTTGCACAACTTTCTATCTACAATAGATAAATTTCTAGATTAACTTTCTGAACTGATACCATGTTTTCAGCTGATCTGTAGCCTTCAGTGTTGTTCAAGACCACAACTAAGTAAAAGTATACTCCGTGCATGAAAGAAAAGTAGTTTATTTATTTATTTTAAAGCATCCTTGGTGACTTAAAAGTTTTAATACTTATGTGGGTGTGCACATGGATCTTCTCTCATTTTTTTTTTTGAGGGCAGAGACTACTGAATGAATATTGAATTAATCAAATCAGAGACCTGAATTGAAATATGCATATCTTTTCACAGAGAACATTTTTTATGAATAAATGGTATATACTACCTTCAATGGTAATGTATTTAGCGGTATGAACCATGTACAACTAATAATACAGTTTTACGTTGGAGCAGGAAGCCAACTTTATGTAATGGCACCATGTGGTCATGTCGATCGAATCAAGATATGACAATGATGATTTCCTTTCTGCCTCATCCTGTCCTCTTTTCCTGGTCTGGTCTTGAGCCATTATTTATTTCATATATATTGTCTTGAGTTGAGCTGTCCTTTCCGTGTAGCCTAACTATGTGCAAGGTAATGAACTCGAACCAGGCATGCATATTGTATAGTCTAGTCATTTCAGTTCAAGTGTAGACGTCTTAACATAAACATCACCTTACTGCACCATCTCAAGGTATAGCATATCTCTGGTGCTACTACACATGATCCACACATTTATACTAGTGAATGAGGTGTTTTATTTTGGAATTATTTATGGGGCGTTCAACTACTACCAGTGTTATAAAAATGCATGTGTAAGCTGTGTAATTAAGATGTCACGTAACTGATGGGAGAGGTTAGTCGCATTGAGTTAAGAAAGAGGGTTAATTTCCTCAGCACCATCCGTAAGGCGCGCCTTCTCCTCAACGCCATTACGAAACGGACCTTCTCCCCAATACCATCTATGACTTGCTCTCACTCTCTAGCGTACCAAAATCACTCTTTTGCTGACCTTTTTACCCCTGCCTCCAGTTTGTACCATTCCGCCATCAAATAATTCATTTGAAAATTAAAAAAATCTGAAAAATGGAAAAATCCAAAAACTAACGTGTGGACAATCCAAAAAAAGAAAATAACAAAAAATGAGGAAAAAATCCGAAAATTTGGATTTCCTTCTCTTTTTTTGGATTGTCCACACGTTAGTTTTTGGATTTTTCCATTTTTCAGATTTTTTTTTAATTTTTAAATGAATCATTTGATGGCGGAATGGTACAAACTAGAGGTAGGGGTAAAAAGGTCAGCAAAAGAGTGATTTTGATATGCTGGAAAGTGGAAGCAAGTTATAGATGGTATTGGGAGAAGGTCCGTTTCGTAAGGGAGAAGGCGCGCCTTAGGGATGGTGCTGAGGAAATTAACCCTAAGAAAGACATGTCCTGCAGTGATACATCTCTCCCGGCCCTATTCAACCACGACACCTGTGTGAAAGCGATCCTTAAAAAGGATAAGCATTACACTGAGATGCATATTTACGTGGCTTTGAACCCGTGCAATGTGAATAGCTAACCTTTGGTTCATTTATATTACTTCTAGTCTATTGCATGACCGATTGCCCTCTCCTATGCATGCTTTCAGCTGTGTATATATCATGCGTAATTGCTAATGTGTATATTCCCTTTGACGATGATGTATACAACTCTGTGTTGCCATATATTGAGCAATTGTGTTGATAAAGCAAAGTGTTAATTACTTGAACGTATGTATCGTTCTCTTGCTTTTAGTGGCATATTCATTATATCAGCTTAACCACAAACGTGTATAACATTAGTCATATCTTATTTGTGCTTGTTATTATGATTAATATCCGCATACTGCATAAGTGCATAGTGCATACTTGCATGGAACGTATAAACTATTCAGACCTGTATCAGCTTATGAGCATAATCATTGTACACTCACAATGGCCATATAAAAGAGTCCATCCTTATTGCTCAAATTGAGTCTTGTTTAGATGCACCGAAAATATATTATTTGACTCAGACATCATTTAAATCTCTTCCAGATGAAAGGACCAAATAAGCAATTAGAAAAAGAAGAAAAAGACCTGCAAAATTAAATGACACGGCAGTGCCCTGTCACTTGTGGGCTGTGGCACATCTATAGAAGAATCGATCATTGCAATAGATGCATCAAGCAAAGCATCAATAAAACAAATCGATGGATGGCATCTAACCTTGCAACAGGTGAAGATCTGGTGCTGAACATGGTCGAAACAGTTTGGGCTGCTTCCAAACCATATCATCTCTGTCACTTCTAGCTCTGGAAAGCATAGCCTTCCTTGACTTTCCATTTTCAGTAGACCGACATAGCGCCCTCCCACCATCTTCAACTCCCTCCCCAACACCATCTCTAACCCTATATACTCTTTCAGAAAGGGTTCCACCATAACCCTAGGGATCATTCTGCTGAATCCTACCACACTCTTGGCCTTTTTCGTCACCTCAAGCCCTTCTCTCCCTACATCTTCTAGGAAATGCTTTGGCAACGTTGCCCTAGCAACCCTCATCACTTTCTCCTCTGTTAACCCCAAGAAGCACACCATGACCATGACCTTTGACTGCACTTCTTGTGTCAAGAAACGTAGCAAAGGGTAGAAGCACAATAGGATGAAACCTCTCAGAAAGCTGCCTGCCTCTATTGCAATAAGCAGGAAGTAAGGGAAAGTGGATGGACACCTTAGTAGTCCTCCTTCAATATCTAGGATTAGAGTTTGGTTTTGAAAGTGGTTGTCATCTTGTGAGACCACAGGGCACCTCTGGATGATCTTAGGACAGGTTGGTATCCTGCTTGTGCTTCGGCGCTGATGGTGGTGACCTTGTGGATTCCCTAACCTCTGACGAAGAAAGCGGTAGAAGGCTTGCAAGGATTTGAAGACTGGTTTGGATGCCATATATGTGTGAAATCGGATTACCCAAGGAATTACTTGAGCCGCGTTAGTTCGGTCTAGTTCTTTAGAAGCCTTAGGTTGGAAGGAGTGGCTGAGATACCACCCCTGTATATATATGTGGCTAACGAGTATTGTTAATAGAAATGATCATATGCAACTGTTACACGAAAATTCAGTTGCGATACCAAACTGGTTCACGACTCTTGACTTTACCTACTAGTCTGACATGCTAGTCCTAGCTATGTGTTACTTAGCAAAACTATGTAAAAAATGGAAGAGGGTTACTTAAGCCTTGCTGGTCAGTTAAGGAAGAAGTTGATTTGCTATGGACGGCAAACATAAAAGTATGTATCCAGTTTACCAAATACAAATTGGATAACAGAATGTAACAAGCTGTTGACCATATCTCTACCTAAATAAACAGGACATTCAAGTTTCTTATGATTTTTTTTCAGAATTCATTAAGCCTTTTCTTTAGATTTTGAACCAATGGTGTTGCATGGATCAGACTATTTGCTACACTAAATGTGTGTTTTAATAAACTACACTTCTCCCAGCATAAATGAAAGTAATACCCAACAATGAGGGCGAAAGATGGTTAAAAGTAGAACGGGTAATCTGTAACAGTAGTCAACGCATATTTCATTCTGGTAATGTTTTTGGTGAGGTTGTAAAAAATGTTATATATTTGGTGCAGGCTTGATTTATTCTTTTGTTCAAGCAGGGAAGAAACCTAGTTGAAGACGACCTGTTACCTAAAAGCTAGAAGGATCCATAAGCGTGTCAATCAGGTACTCCCTCTGTTTTTTTTTCTTGATGTTGGGACAAGAAGATTAGTTCATTTTGAACTAGTCCTAACGTCATAAAAAAACAATGGAGGGAGTATTATTTATCCATTCCTTCTTATTTAGTGGGTTCTTCTTAAGTAATTTGATCATTTATATTCTGAGTTAAAAAGATTAATAGCTACAATCTTGATCATCAAGCATTCCTGGACATCATATAGGGTGTTCCTTTTCTTCTTTTTTTGTGAATATCATGTGGGGGTTGTCAGCTCTCATTTTCCTTTTTTACATTCATGATTTCATGTTTTTTTGCAAAATTAGTATTTCTATTCCTATTTTTTCTCTAATCAATTATTTGTGCATCGGATATAATTAAATTGTAGTGACGATTTCTAGAGAAATCATCTGACCGCAGAAGGAAACAAATACAAATGGATTTTCAATCCCTTTGTATCTCATAGATTTATTTATTTTACAAAATTGAAATATGGGACTATATGTGTTGGAGTAACATGATTGGGAAACTAATCATTTTTAAAATCCAGAAAGTTTCATATTCATTTTTATATTTTTCATGTTTCAGCCATGCTTACATGAGTACAATGTTTCGGAAGGCAATAGCTAGTCATTTTTAAGTTAACTAACATATTCATATTTGTTTATGTTGTCATGTTTTAAAATGTTCTGAAATGAAACCTTTTAATTTCTTCATATGATAGTTTCCTTGAAACGAGACAGGTTAATTTGATGTCTTGAAAGGAGATTAATTTTGTGTCTCCATAAAATTTGTCTCTCATGTGATTGTGTCCACGTTAAGTTTATTTATTAGTCAGACTCCATTTGACATTGGTGGGGAACTGTGATACTATTCTCTTTGATGGACATTATTCAATAATTTTCGATGGTGTAGCTAACTGATTTCCTGTCATCTAGGTGAAATGATCAAATGTGTGTCGCACTACGGGTGATAAGTCTTTTCTTTCTTTATTGCCTTTTCTTCTTGTAACTTTTTATCATCCACCTGATGTACGCGAATTTTTGTGTTGGGTGTTCTATCTCAATGGTATCCACATTAAGGGTGCTGAGCCAAGCTCGCGAGAAAACAAAACTCTTAAATTGAAATTCGGTAAAACTGTCCCTGATGAAAGCATATGACGTTGAAAATTCAGTGGATATAAAGGCAATTGGTATTGTCTTTTGTTCCATCTATATAAAACATTAACAATCAAGGGCATTTCTTAAAAAAATTATTTGTGATTGAAAATTATAGTCATTTCTTTTTTGCCACTGATTTTTTTGAAATCCCTATTTACCAATGATTTATTTTTTTCGTTTCTTTCCTTAGAGGTCACTTGTCAAATACAAGTTGTTAACTGTTATACAAAGTTTTTCTTTTCTTCCCTTCTTTCTCACTCCAGCTGCCCGCATAATTTTTTGGAACTGCAGAAGCTACGCTAAACTACATCTCTTGTTGAGGCCTAAGTGATTTTCCAACAATAAGATTTGATTACTATGCCAACATTTGATTATATATCATCATTCTTTAGAAATTTGTCAAAATTTTAATATATGAAACTTAATATGTCTCACATACATGACCATAGGGGTATAAACGGAAACAAAAACTAAGTCAATGGCAATACGGGACTTCATATTTTCAGTGGCGAGGAAAAAGAACTATATTTTTTAGTGAAAAAGAAGGAATTTTCTCCATTTCTTCTAGTAACCGTGTGTTTCATTTGGAGAAATGTTGTGGTCCAATATTTACATGTTGGGCAATGCAAGTGGGTACTTCTTTTTGCGAATTGAACATAGTTTAGACGTAGGCACTCATGTTCGCACACGAGTACTCATTCCAGTGAACACATGCATGGACACCCCAATGCATAAATTTAATACTCATGTCAAATTGAGATTTGAACCCAGGTGGGTTGGATCCACAATGAGAAAACCTAACTAGCTGAGCTATATTCAGTTTGCAATGCAAGTGAGTACATGTGTCAACCAAACTTCTGAATAGACGGTTCTTCCAGCCAAATACATCAGCAAATACATTGTGTTGTTGTTTGACTTCCTGAAACATCTCCTTAGGACCTCTTTGTATGGGTTAGGTTGGTTGGGTCAACTTAAATTTTAAAAATAGATGGGGATGTTTCTATTTGAATCTAGGTTTCTTTAAAAATTCAATCCAGGTTTTAACTTGTTCATGGTTAAAAACAAGTTTTAGTTGAAGTGAGATAGATTATTGATTTCTTAGGATGATTGGTTTTAGTTTCTCAAAAAACAGGTTGATGAACATGTTCTCTAGAATATATCTGGTTTCTAAAGAAAATCTATGTGGGATTGTTTAGATCCTACTTTAAAGAAAATGTAATCCATTTTTTTAATAATTAATGGGAAAACTAATTTAGCAATATAGTTTCTAGTTTTCATCATAACATTTCACAAGAAACTTATCTTATGGGAAAAAATCCTTAATTAGAAATTGGATATCTAGTTTTAAGAATGGACTCATCCTAAAGTCTATCAATGTGATGGTGATGGTGGTGGCTCATCTTGACCTTGGCAGCGTGGGGTGTGTGGCGGCCAAGAGGAAGGGGTCATTAAAGGTGATGACAACCTAAAAATATATATCACAAACTACTACAAAGGCGTATTTGGTCCTCCGGAAAGAAATGACCATGAGGAGAATGAGATTCTAACCTCATCCTTCACGGAAGAGGAGATTAAAAAAGCTATTTTTCAAATGGAACATAATAAGGCTCCGGGTCCGGATGGATTCTCGACCAAGTTTTATCAAGCTTTTTGGGAACTCATCAAAGGCGACCTAATGGATCTCTTCAATGAATTCCACAAGGGGACCTTACCACTGTTTAGCCTAAATTTTGGAATCATTAATCTTCTACCCAAACAAGCTGAAGCAAAACAAATCCAACAATTTAGACCTATTTGCTTGCTTAATGTGAGCTTCAAGATCTTCACTAAGGTGTTGACCAATAGTATTGGTTTGGTGGCTCAAAAGGTCATAAGACCTTACTGACTGCATTCATGACCGGTCGAATATCATGGAAGGAGTGGTCATTTTGCATGAAACAATACATGAAATGCATAAGAAGAAGCTAGATAGGGTAATCCTCAAACTAGATTTTGAGAAAGCCTACGACAAGGTCAATTGGATGAAAGTCTTTTATGGTGTAACTGGATTGAGCAAATCGTTAAAGGTGGGAGTGTGGTAATTAAGGTTAATGATGACATAAGTCATTACTTCCAAACAAAGAAATGCCTTAGACAAGGAGATCCACTATCTCCCTTGCTTTTTAACCTTCTAGTGGATACGTTGGCTATTCTCCACTACAAAACCAACACTCCTCCAGCAACGGAAGCCTTGGGACGGAATCATCAACCGGCCGTTCCTCCCCGAGCCCACACGTCCCCACCTCAACGCACTTTCGCACCTTCTTTGGATTAATAAATCTCAATAAATTCTCTCCTCCATCCATCGCGTAACTAAATAGGGCCTCCTCCCAACTCCTCTCGAGCCACATTCTCCTTCGGATCCATCCATGGTGGCGGCGGCGGCGGCCTCCTGTTCACCGTCCCCGACCTCGATGCTTCCGGATGTCAAGCCCCTAATCCTTACTCGATATGCAAGGGTGAGGGCACCTCCCTCCTGTAGCCTGTTCGCCACACAAGGGCACTCCTCTCCGCTCAGCTATACCCCTCGGATCTGCGAAGGCGAGGGCTGAGAAGGGAGTGGCCGAATCTGATGGAGGTTGCCGCCGCTCTACCCAGATCTCCGTAGGTTCCTTCCAGGGAACAAGTTTTATGGGAGAGTATTCGCATTTTGATTGCCATATGGATGTTAGTTGGTAATTGGTATATCTTGCCTTTTTTCCATGGAATTTCTGTGATATACATGATTGGATATCCGATATCGTCATTTTTTTCTTTTTTCCTGGTTGTGAAATTTGATCGTAAAATTATGTGCAGGTTCCGCAAGCCATCAAACCTCCCTACTCCAATCGTGTTCCTAACTTCCATGTCCCTAAAGTGTTTGAAGAAATGCATGTAAGGCTGATTTCTTACTGGATAATCTAGTTAATTAGTAATCTCAAACAAACTACAGCATCTGGATGTCTCTTTAATTCATTAAGTGACTTTTCTTAGAGCTGTTCTTAGAACATTAATATGTATGATTATCTTTTACCTGGCAGAACCTGCAGTGTGTTGTAGCATCAATTGTTTTTCATATTTGCAACCTTTTCTTTTCTGGACACCAGTAACCATGGATTGGCTGAGCAAGTGACAATGCCATGGCAAGTGACAATTCTGCAAAATCTGTCCACTGTTTTTTATTTGATATGAGAGTTGTATATTTAAATTTGCATGGACAAAGCATTCTGTTCTGGTTTATTTACAGCTTTCAATTTAGAGCTGTGCTCCCTTGGATTTTGTATACATGTACATGCCGTTGATAAAATCATTCCCGTATTTTTCATGTAGGATCAAGACACACTGATCTGAAATTCAGTTGGTCAAGCACTTGCAGAAAGAATTATCTATCAGGACAAGTCACTACGCATCAGTTGACCAAAGGATGAAGAATGAGAATTTTTTGGCAGAAAGATTAATATGTCAGAATGTGTTAATGTCTGAAACATTGTATATTTCCCATTCACCATGTACAGCCACATGTTGTGACTACAGGCCTGTATGCATACATTGTTTAATTTATATAAATGCTAAGTTTTGGTTTCTACATTTTGACTGAGTTGAATGTGTGTCTGATTGATAAATGTACATGGATAAGATATATACTCTACGGATATTGTTATATAACAGTGGTTTCTTACATCTAGCAACTGATGTGAGCGTTGGTAGCATCTGTTGCTAATTAGCAACGTATATTTACACTTTACCAACGCATAGTTATGTATTGCTATAGAATCTTGCAACGCCATTTCTAGCAACGCATACTAGAAGCTTTGGTATAGACCATAGCGACACTTAGAAGGTTCTATTGCAACATTTTTATGCGTTGCTGAAGGGGTGTTTCCCTTGTGGTGCTCATCGAAAGAGCTAAGGATTGTGGGGATTTAAAAGGAGTGGTACCGGACTTAGTAGATGACGGGATATCTATCCTTCAATATGCGGATGACACAATCCTTTTTTATGGATCATAATTTGGATCAAGCCAAAAACCTTAAACTAGTTTTAAGTGTATTTGAGCAATTATGCGGATTAAATATCAACTTCCATAAGAGTGAGCTCTATTGCTATGGCAAAGCCAAATACTTTTAGCATGATTATGCACAACTCTTTGGTTGTAAAATAAGCTCAACCCCAAGCCAAATACTTTTAGCATGATTATGCCCAACTCTTTGGTTGTAAAACAGGCTCAACCCCATTTAAGTACCTTGGCATCCCTATGCATCATAGGAAACTCTCTAATAATGATTAGAACACCATTTTGGAAAAATTTCAAAAGAAACTAGCAAGTTGGAAAGGTAAACTTCTATCCGTTGGAGGGAGACTAGTTCTAATTAACTCCGTACTCACAAGCTTAGCTATGTATATGCTCTATTTCTTTGAAGCTTAGACTCACCCTATAAAATAAACAGGACATTTACCGAGTGCTTAAGAAGCTTGACTATTACCGGTGCTTAAGAAGCTTGACTATTACCGGTCATGATTCTTTAGCAATGTGATGATCATAAGTAAAAATATAGACTTACTAAATGGAGCATTGTGTGTTGGTCAAAGGATTTTAATTTTGGAGGGCTAGGTGTCCAAAATTTAGGAACACAAAACACTTGACTTCTTAGCAAATGGCTTTTTAAGCTAATAAAGGAAGATGGTACATGGCAAGACCTTCTATGAAGGAAATACTTGACCAATAAAACTCTCACACAAGTGAAATAGAAACCCGGAGATTCTCACTTTTGGTCCGGCTTGATCAACATAAAGGACCAATTTCTAGAGTGTGGACAATTGCGGGTACAAAGTGGCACCGAAATTAGATTTTGGGAGGATACTTGGCTTGGAGAGAAACCATTGAGTATTACATACCCCTCTCTTTATAAAATTATTAAAAAGAAAAATGCAACGGTAGCTCACGTACTAAGTACAAGGCCAATTAATATTTCAATGCAACGAGCACTTGTTGGAAATGTTCTCCAACAATGGTATGACCTTTTCTCAAAAGTACTAGGTGTATCTCTTAATGAGAACAAAGACATCTTTACTTGGAACCTAAGTGGCAGTGGTATGTTCTCGGTCAAGTCCATGTATAAAATGATTATACAAAGTGGTACTATACCTCTCAATTGTCTAATTTGGAAATTTAAAGTACCACTCAAGATTAAAATTTTTCGTTGGTACTTAATTAGAGGGTTCACTCTAACAAAGAATAACTTGGCATGGATGTCTTACTTGTTGCTATTGTAGTTCTTTAGAGACCATCCAACACCTTTTCTTTGATTGTCGCTTTGCACACTTTGTTTGGCTCACCCTTTACTGTACATTTGGCATTCAACCTCCCATGTCCATTGATGATTTATTTAATGATTGGATCACTCATTTTCATAATGATAAGAATCAAGTGCTTGTGGGTGTATCGGCTCTTCTATGGAGTTTGTGGTGAATAAAAAAGATATGGTTTCTGACAAGACCAAACCAAATACCCTTTTGCAGGTTATTTTCAAGTTGACGCATTGGACTCGCGCATGGTCTATGTTGCATAAGGAGGAGGAGGAGGCGCAAGAGATAAAGCTTGGATGCCAAAAACTTGAGATCATCATCATGGAGATCTTCGTGAAGTTTGGTTGGAAATTTTCTAATCCAATCGAAGCCTAGTTCGTTCAGTTTGGAACATTTTGGTTCTTTGTGGTTGAGTCTTAACAGTGTTGATCACATCACTTATTTACTGCGTGTTATAGTGAAGTTTCATATCTGAACTTTTGTGTGAGTCTAAGTACTCGTCATGTAAACCTTCGCTATGTACATCCCTTGGTTGTAGAGGTAGAAACGTTGTTCCATTATCTAATTTTTTTGAAGATGTTGTCAAATGATTCTGAGATATCGTTCAAATTGTTACAATGATGTTCAAATTATAACAAAGCCATACTAAAATAGATATTGTTTCAAAATTCAGCAGAAGCATGCAAACTATATAGGGCCATTGTTGTTAAATACATCTGCAATATATTAACATGATTGTCTTAAATCACAAGAATATTTCTATCTTTTGCATTACACTACTCAACAACACTATTACCAACTTCTAACGCACTAAACCCTTTATTTTCAAAATTGGGACAAAATTGCAAAGCTTAAAATAGCGAGGATAGAATCACAATAGCATGGGGAAAGTAGAGGTTGAAATACAATTGTCTTTAGTGATAAAAACACATTGCAACAAATTATATGATATTTTTTAAACAAAAATTAGAGTACGACGAATGGTCAAAAGTTGTGGAGTACTTGGAGTAGTATTGACAGTGAAGGTACTAGGCCAAACTTGTTGAAAGCGATATTACATTCCCTCCCAGCCTTTGATCACCCTACTATACATCCAAACGACGACAACCTAAACATTACCACGTGAAAAAATGCCAGAAAAAAAGACGTTGCAAAATGAACGAGAACACGCGGGAAAAGGGTAAGCAGCGGGCGTTGGTACGCGGTCGTGAGAAAGAGTAAAAAGCAAGCGACCTCGCGAGCCTTATCCTGGCTGCGCGCCGCAACTTCTCATTTGTTCGCGGTCGTAGACTATCAGCGCCCCAGGTAATTAAGGAACCTGCGAGTAACAATAATTGTATATAGTATCATGCATATCACATGCCGGGTGATTTCGTTAATGTCCCAGTACACCACTATATAATGAGGTCAGATCATCTAGCTAGTGCTATCTATCTCACCGATCGCCCACAAAATAAGAAAACAGCATTCATGGACCTACTAGCAGTGCTGCAATTCCTAGCTACCACTGCATTCTGCATCACAATGTCCCCTTGCAGCAATACCCCGCTCAGGCCTTGCTCGATGCCGAGCTCGAGCTCTGGCATAACACCTTCGCGTACGTCAAGTCCATGGCACTTAAGTCTGCACTAGACCTCGGAATTGCCGACTCCATCCAACTCCACGGTGGCGCCGCCACCCTCCCCGATATTGCCACCGATGCCAAGGTTCATCCATCCAAGATCCCCAGCCTGAGTCGCCTCATGCGCGTGCTCACAGCTACCGGTGTTTTCAGTGTTGGCGACAGCGGCAGTGAACCTCGATACTACGTGCTCACGCCCATGTCCCGCCTCCTCGTCACTACCCAGACGAACCAGGTTCCATATACTATCATGATGCTCCAGCCATCCGCTGTCTCCTCTGAGCTTGGCAAGTGGCTCCAGCGTGACCCCATCAGATCCATGCATCTTTGCCTCTGTAATGCAAGGAAAAAACATCTGGGAGTTTGCCAACGATGAACCAACCTTCAACGCATCCTTCAATGACGGTATGGTCTCTGACACTCGATTCACAATAGATATCACAATCAGTGAGTACGGAGAGATCTTCCATGGGATAAGTTCCTTGGTTGATGTGGCTGGGGGGCTTGGTGTGGCTTCCCAGGCCATTTCAAAGGCGTTCCCCAACATAAAATGCATCGTGCTGGAGCTGGACCTCTACCACGTCATCGCAAAGGCTCCTACTGACACTGGCGTGCAGTATATCGCTGGTGACATGTTTGAGAGCATTCCGACTGCAGATGTAGTGTTTTTAAAGGTTTGACAATATAATATTGATGTGGAAACAATACCGATATTTTCTTTCTAAACAACTCACCTTTTTATGCTTCAGTGGGTCATGCATGACTGGGGCAACGAGGAGTGTGTCAAGATACTGAAAAACTGCAAGCAAGCGATTCCTCCGAGAGATGCAGGAGGAAAGGTGATAATCTTAGATATGGTGGTTGGTGAAGGGTCAACGACAGACTTGAAACACAGAGAGGTACAAGCCATACTTGATTTGCATATTATGACTATCAATGGCATGGAGCGAAATGAGTAAGAGTGGAAGGATATTTTCTTTAAAGCAGGGTTTAGTGACTATAAAATAACGCCGGGGCTGGGCGCCCGATCCATCATCCAGGTTTACCCATGAGGTCTGATGAATGGAATAAGAGTTTCTTTTCTATTCTTTTCCAGCTGTGAATAAGCCCAGCTCTCTGTATGGAGTGGATTTGTAATATTAAATAATCTAGGTTCTAGGTGACGATGCATGTTGTTTTCCGTACAGGTTGTATGTATACTTTTTTTTATTTGTCTGAATTACATTCTATATATATCTATGTAAACACGGAGGCCATTCATGTATGTACAGTGTATCGGCATAATATTCCACTTTGATTGTGAACATATCAATTGTATTTTAACAAAAAGATCAAAGTAATTTAACACTTAATTAGCTCCCCGTTCTAAATTTAGTATCGATCAGACTAAATTTATTATGTAAACAAAAATATCAATATTTATGATATAGAGAATGACTTTTATGAGCATAGGGGCATGTGTCTACCTAGCTTTTTTATTGATTATGGTTAAATATAAATATTGAATCTCTAATTATACTATTAAATATGTCAGACTAGTTGTAAATATGTTATCAAATCATAAATTAAAGTACAGAAATATCAAATTCTAACAAATTCGTCAAGATATATACAACTAGTCTGACATGTTTAATAATATAATTAGAGATTCAATATTTATATTTAACCATAATCAATAAAAAAGCTAGGGTGGACACGTACCTCTATGTTCACTCGAGTATTTCCCTTGTAGGTTAGGCCAAAGTTTCTATAAAGGGAGGAACACAATTCTGGGAGTGGACTACTCTTTAGCTTTTCGATTCTTATTTGGTGATAGTCCTGTCCTTAGTGGAGACCAGATCTTTCTAGCTAGGACTAGATATTTTACAGAGACTTTACTATTTTCTAACCCACGGTCACGATGTTACGGGCCAACCCGGCCCAGGAGGGGCGGCCCGCCGCCTTGGGGCTGCCTTCGCCCTAGGCGCGCCGCGCCAGGGAGGCCGCACCCGAGTCGAAGTGCGGTTGGCGGCGCGCGCGGCCCCCTTGGGTGCGGGTCCAGCTTTCCAAAGTGGCTAGGAGCGGTGCCAAGTAATTCCAAAAATAAAGAGATCACGTTCTAGATAGATTTAGGAAGTTGAGATAAGTTTAGGAAGTCGAGATTTAATTAGGAAGTTTGAGTTGTAATAGGTTTGGAATATCTCCAAGTTGGAGTAGTGGTCAAGTTAGGATTTCCCCCTATATAAACAGGGGTATTGTTTCCGGATCTAAGCTACTGGATAACTAGCAATTACATCAAATCTACCACGGACAAGTCGACATGACGGAAACAATGCACATACCGGATAAAATCCAAGCTGATGTCGGAGTCCCGAGAGATCCGTTGATTGACGAGAATTCTATCGAGAAGATTGTGGTGCGCCGAGAGTTGTATTGATTTAATTGCTCTTTTACAATAGCCCTAAGCTACTATTTATATCCTGAAAATCCTCAACCGACCCCCTCATGTTCCTAACCGACTCCGACAATATCTCCTATTTTACATGAATTTCTAAAATGTCAAACCCAAAAGAAAACCAAGATTCTTGTATACCCCACTTCCCCTTGTTGCAAGCGCCACGATGTGGCAGCTTGCGGCCCCACCTCCTCCTTCCATCTTCTATAAGGACGTCTCTTCAATTTTCTTGTCACGCGCCTTTGTCACACATTAGGCCACCGATCGTTAGACCTAGATCTAAAGTCCGGCATCAACGGCCCCGAAGTGGAAAGCTTAGTTATTTTTCTCCCCGTCCTCCACCCTCACTCCTTGAGTCTAGTCCACAAACCAAACCACGCCTCCACCTCCTAAGCCCGGTGAAACCCTAACCTCCCATCCCAATCTCTCGGGCCGGAACCGGGTGTGCATGAATCATGTAGAGGGAGCAGGGGCGACCTATGGGTGTGTAGGCGGACTGCAGGCATGGCCGTGGATGTGAGCAGCTACATGCGGACGGAGCAGAGCGAGTGCAATATGGCATGCTGCGTTTGTTTCCCATCGTGTGGGTGGGCGGAAGATAGCGAGAGAGATGGAAGGACTTGATTGTGATACCCTATGATTTTCCACTACTATAAGGACCCGATCTCGATCCAATGGTGAAGAATCTAGTGACGACGTGAAGCGGTTATATTGTGACAGAACGCACACATTTTAATATAATAAGATATAAACGAGACTAAAAGTTCTATTAAGGCGAGCTCTCTTCATGGATCGGCTAACCTACGAAAGAACATGAACAACAGATTGTGATCATGGATCACCGGCCGCGTAGAGGTAACGGGCTCGGCGCAGAGAGGGTCATAAGACGGGCTGAGAAACGTGAAAAGTCTGTTGGGCTGGTCCGCCCAATGTTGTAAATGGGCCAGCAAAAATTATGTTTCTCTCGTATCATTTGAGCTGGCACAAGATAAGGAACAAAGAATCTAGGTTCCTTTATGGTGACGCTCTCGGCGTTCGCATCCCCGTTCTCCCCGAGCGGCATCCATGGCGGACACGTGGAGAACCGGATAAAAGGAAGCGTACGGACGATGAAGATCAACTCACTGGATGGTGGGTGGCCAAAAGTGGGGACCAAGGGTCCCATGGAGGAGGTCCGTCGAACCGGATCGGGACAGGGGTGGAAGCCGGTGGTCGAACCGGACCATGAGCGTGATCAAAGATCCGATCCAAAGCAGGGAGCAGTGAAGACCCCCTACCTCCTACGGAGTCTAGGCAAGGAGAAAGTTCAAATCAAGTTAGTGGCAAGCAAGACGAACCACAAGCTGAAGATAAAGGAAAAGGATTGCAAATCGAGGAAAAAGAAATGGAAGAAGGCCTAGGACAAAAGAAAGGTAAGAAATTTGAATCTACTCCTTTGGAGATGCATCTTGAATGCTATAAGTGTGGTAGTAAAGAACATAGAGTGCATCGGTGCTCGAGGAATAGGCAACAATGTGATAGATGTGGCAAGCTAGGGCATGAGACTGCTCGGTGTTACACTAAACTCGTTGAGTGAGTATGTGGCTCCTCTATGTGCTACACAAGTGGAGGGTCGAGCTTTTTTGCTATACTAGATTGTCTCTCGGGTGTCTCTCTCAAGGAGAAATGAAGTATTGCAATCATAAAGGTGATAGTTGGTTCAATTATAGCTAGAGAATTAGAACAAGAGTTCACTAACATCATGGGTGCCAATGTGTGGAGGTGGAATGCTAAGAAGATAATCGAGAACAACTTTACCACGCGGTTTCCTAATGCTCAAATGATGAAAGATTAGGGACATTTCAATCTGGGAATGCGGACAACAGGTGCTCGGATATCAATCAAACCATGGTCTCCTGTCTGTAGGGGCAAAATGAGAGCTCCGATCCGCTTGGTTTAGAGTATCGGACATACCTTATGATAAGAGGAATTACAAAACATTAGCTTATGTTGGTTCTTTGGTTGGAGCTACAATTGAGGTGGATGAAAGATCGCTCACTAGGCCTGAATATGTCGGAATGGAGATTGCCTGCAGAGACGTGACAAAAGTGCCACCATCAGCGGAAGGAGCGATAATACCTTATATATATGATTTCCTATTTGAGAGAGAAGTTATCATCCCTGCTCAAACACCACAGATATCTGTACAAGTCCCTACTGGAACATCAAACCAACATGCAACTCCAAAGAAACCAAGGATGGGCAATAAGCAAGGTGAGGTTGGCACAAGCAAGGGTGGTAATGTGCTAGGTGGATTAGCACCACCAAAATTCTTCACTCATGAGCAAGGGCCACAAGAAGGAGCATCGGGGAAGTTAATGGCTGATGCTATGAAGACATATGCAGGAAAGAAAAACAGAACAACCAGAGATGAAGATGAGGAAAAGGTGGATGTCTTATGGAACGCAAGTGACAATGAGCTCCTCTTTGAAGAAGCACAAGACGGTCAAGAGGAATCACAGTCCAGGGAGAATAGATAGCTATGGCTTGCAAAATGCTCTACCATCTCAAACCTAATGTAGAAAGCAAATGAGAAATTCAATGTCAACAAGGTGGAACAAAATAAAGATTCAAGCATCATGGACAAGGAAGGGGCAACAAAAGCAAAAGAAGGTCTCTCGGTGGAAGAGGATGCAAGGAAAAAAGTGAAGATTACTGAAGCTCAAAAAATTAAGGAAACAAAACAGAGTGAGAGGTTGTAGAAATAGGTGCTAGAGAAGATGGATAAGGGCACAACATCCTCATCAAGCAAAAGGAAACTAGGAGGTATTTTCGATGAAAACTACAATTCCTTTTCAGTTCTTTCAAATAATGATATAGTAGATATTGCTGATATAATATGGGTATCAAGATGAACAGTGAAGATTTTGATAAATTAGATTTTATGAAGGAGTTGGAAATAGCTAGGAAAGCTTTAATAATAAGCATAGTATTAATAATGCCAACTCTAATTTGGAAAAGATAGTGGCTGAAACAAGCAATCTGAGCCCGGTGTTCTATTACTAGAGTGGGAGCATGAAGATTCTGAAGAAGAGAACATTATTTTGGTTGAATCTAAGAAAACAAATAGGGAGAAGAAAAATCCGAGAGATCCAGGGATTTCTTCTCCTAGAATGAGCAAGAGAACTACTCCGTCTATTTATAGAAACAAAGGTCAACAGCAAAATCCTAGGATCTTGGTCTCTAAAAACAAACAAAAACACAAAAAAATGATAGGATTGTTTCGGAATTGTAGGGGAATAAGGAAAAAGGAATGACTCCCTATATCGGAGATCCGATAAGGGAGAATAATTTTGATTTTATGTGTGTGCAAGAGACAATTCGAAGGACTTCCCTGAGTCATATTTGAGAACAATAGATCCTAATATGACTACCTCCGCATTGGATTCCAGCTAGAGGCAAATCGGGTGGGATAATTATAGGGATAAATATTGAAAGATATGATGTGGGAGCTTATAAATATGGCAAATACATGAGTCAACTGGATCTGTGGGATAGACAACTGGAAAAAAATGGAACAATATTAATGTTTATGGGGCAGCTCGGGAAGAAAACAAAGAAGAATTCTTAATCGAGCTTGCTGCCTTCTGCTCAAATAACAGAAGTCCATATTTAGTTGGAGGAGATTTCAATCTAATGAGGGATGCAAAAGAAAATAATAAACCTTTTGTCAAAAATAGATTTAATGAACTGTTTATTATAATAATACACTCAAATGGACTGAGAGAGCTAAAAATTTCAGGTGGAAAATTCACCTCGTCAAATAATCAGAATAATCCAACATTAGAAGTGTTGGATAGAGTATTAATGTGAAGGAAATGGGAAATCATGTTCCTTATGGCAATATTACAAATAAAAACAGAGAGATTTCTGATCATAATCTTCTGATTTTGAACACTACTTCTCGGACACCTCTGAAATTCATACAACTTCATTTTGAACTATCTTGGATGAAACATCCAGAGTTCAAACAAATTGTTAGGAAAATATGGGAAGAACCAACAAAAGATAAAGATGCAATAAGTAGTCTTGTTCAAGCTAAAAAAATTCAAGAAATATTTTAAAGGATGGGGTTTCAATCAGGTAGGAAAAACTAAAAAAAGGAAAAAAAAAAGAAATAGAAGAAAGAGTTTTATTTCTTGAGTTAAAAGAGGAAAATTTGCCTCTTACTAATGTAGAAAAGATCGAAAGAATCAATCTTCAAGTTGAATTGTTGCAAATCCTGGAGATGGAAGAGCTTTATTGGTTTAAAAGGTGCTTTTGAAGGGAGACAACAACACAAAGTACTATCATAGGATTGCTAATGGGAGAAGAAGAAGAAAAAATACTATCTTCACATTAGTAAATGAAGATGAGAGGATTCAGGGGACGGATAACCTACTTAAACATGCTACCGAGTATTATAAATCCTTATTTGGCGGATCGGATGGTAATGCCTTCAATCTGGATCCAAACCTATGGCAGCCTGAAGAAAATGTTAACACCGATGATAATTGGAACCTAACAAAGCCTTTTGAAGAGGAAGAGATAAAATATGCTCTCTTCCAAATGGAAAAAAATAAAGCCCCTGGGCCGGACCAAATCCCCATAGAGTTTTATCAAACATGCTGGGAGATAGTCAAAAAAGATATTATAGAAATGTTTTAGGATTTCTACTTGGGCTCCCTGGATATACAAAGAATAAACTGTGGAATCATTACCTTTCTCCCCAAAGTAAAAGAAGCTGAAAAATACAGTAATACGAGGCCTATTTGCCTTTTAAATTGTATCTATAAGTGGTTTACTAAGGTTCTCACCTTGAGACTTGAACCAATTGTTGGAAAAAATTATACACGAGTTCGGACGGCCTTTATACAAAAAAAAGAAACATTATGAATGGTGTCTTGACTCTACATGAGATCTTTCATGAGACAAAAGTAAGAAAACAAGCAGGGTAAGTCCTGAAACTGGACTTTGAAAAGGCCCATGACAAGGTATGTTGGGAATTCCTATTTAAATGCCTCAATGTCGGAGGATTTAATAGAACTTGGTGTGACTAGATAGAAAAGGTAGTAAGAAATGGAACAAGTAATCGTTAAGCTAAATAATCAAGTTGGCCCATATTTTCAAAGCCATAAGGGTGTCGAGCAAGGAGATCCACTCTCACCCCTTCTTTTTAATATTGTGGCTGATCTGCTTACCAAGGATGATGCATGCTGCACAGAAAAACAATATGATAATAGGACTAGCATATCGGCTAATTCCCAATGGGGTGGCAATTCTGCAATATGCAGATGACACCATTCTTTGTTTCAAAAATAATTTGGAAGGAGCTAGAAACATTAAACTACTGTTATACATTTATGAGTCAGGACTGAAGGTAAACTTTGAAAAAAGCGAAGTCTTGATAATTGGGGAGATAACAATATTGCCTTGCAATATGCTCAGATCTTTAACTACCAGATTGGTACTTTCCCCGAAAATATCTAGGAGTACCTGTTTCAGCAAGTAGGCTTCATGCGGTAGACTGGCAGGCTATGGAAAGTAAAGCCTATAAAAAAGTAGATATATGGCAAGGGAAATCATTAACAATTGGTGGAAGAAAACTCCTAATTGGAGAAAGTCTATCAAATGTCTCTATTTACCATATGTCGATGTTCTTGATCCCAAAAACAGTAATAAAGAGGATGGAAAAGGTCATGAGAAAGTTTTTCTCGGCAAAGGGGTAGTACGAAAAGAAAATATTATCTGGTTAAATGGGAAACCATTTGCAAAAGTAAAAAGAAACGCATCCTTGGGATTAAAAACCCAAGAAAAATGAATATTAGTTCACTATTAAAATGGTGGTGAAAATTGGAAATGGAGGATGGGATGTGGCACGACATTATAAAAGCCAAATATCTACATGGGGCTCCTATTGGATCTGTGTAACACGGAACCAATGATTCTCCCATATGGACCAATTTATTACAAGTCAGCCACATTTACTTAAATTCAAGAATGTTAATTTTGGGGAATGGACAGAAAACAAGATTTTGGCTAGATATCCGGCTTGATGAGAAACCTCTACCCCATCAACTTTTGCTTGCAACCAAATGTTACTCGTTGCGTAGTGTGCTCAAGAAGGGTGGGTGATACATTTTCAACCAAGATGACTAAGAAATATGCACAATCAGTGGTATGAGCTAGCTGATAAACTAAACTCGGTACAGATTTTCAATGAGGAATACCAAGCTAAACGGTTGTGGGAGAAATCTAGCAAGTTTTCAGTTAAATCAGTCTACAATCATCTAACAAGGAGAGAGGGAGGAAATGGACATAAACATATTTGGAAAGCCAAAATCCCTGAAAAAATTAAAATTTCCATGTGGCTCTTGGAGAACCAGGCCATCCTAACAAAGGACAATATGATAAAAAGAAAGTGGAAAGGTGACCCTACGTGCTATTTCTGCACTGAAAGAGAAACGACCGATCACCTTATGTTCAGCTGTTGCATACTGAAAGTGGTGTGGGGAATATTAGCCATTTGTTTTAATACTAATACTAGACCAAACTCCTTAAAACAATTTTGGGAGTGGATAAAGATAACATTACCATGAGGTGAAACTGTTTTCACTTTTGGTTTGGCCGCAGTATGTTGGGCAGCATGGAAAACAAGGAACAAGGCCTGCTTTGATAAGAAGTTAATTAAGTACCCAGGCGAGATAATATGTCATGGTGTTTCTTATATGAATTACTGGGTAGGTCTATATCCAGAGGACATGCAGCAAGTCATCGGAGCGGGAGCGGAGACTATGCTGCAGACAGCGATGCAAGTGATGAACAGGCAGGGAAGATGCATTCTGTTGTTGTTGCCATCGTCGGGCGCCCGAGCGAAGGAAGGAGAGGACAAAGAAGATGAAGGCCAGGACAGGCGGACGCCCTCTCAAGCATTAGGAAGAGCTTTGTTACTCCGAGCCGGTTAAAACTTGTTGGAGGATAGTTGCTGGTAGTTTTTTTGGGCTGTATACTTCTCCTTGCATGATTATTTCTAGAGTTCGGTAGGAATGCAGGGGCCGGGGAGGGCCCAACCACCCTCCAGGCAAACTCTTTGTACTCTTAGTCTCTTGTTGTAATACTCGGGATCTCCGTTTCTTTGAAATGGAAATGGAATTATCCGATTCAAAAAAAATTGAGCTCACACACAACCCATCGTGATTCTCCGCATGGGCGGCGGGTGTGCCGTGCGGCACGAGGTCATGGCGCACGACACGAGAGGCAAGAGGAGGTAAAAGCACTGTATGGAGACGAGATTCTCATCCTTGACTCATTGCACTAAAAAAACGATAGGAAAGCGACAATTGGTTCGTATGGGTGGCACCTAGTATAGCTGCGTTTTCTTTTCTTCTTCTTGGTCTAGTCTATCTAACACGACTTGTTCTACTCGTCCTAAAATCCTTTTCGATAGTAAGATAGATCAAAGGGGCTAGAAGGGATAGCATGGACCAAATAAGAAACATACTCCGTCTAGATAGACCATTTCTTGTTTCATTTAAACTCAAATAAAAGCACTTTCTTTCAAGCTTATTAGTGGTATTTCACAAGGGATTCGGCAAAGGAGGTTCACCTTTATTTGGTGGGGGTTGTATGAAGAGTTTTTTAAATAAGTTGAAAGAAGAATTGTATTATTAATATGTGGTCGAGTACATACTCGAGTTACAAACACTCTATAAAACAAAGAGATTACAACCAAGAGCACTTAACGTGTAGCTCCAAAACACAATTCCAAACCTATGTGATGGTTCGTAAAGATGACTACATAGGTAAGTGGCCATCGTGCGTCATAGATGGCTGAACGGAAGTAGTTCCACAGCGCAATGAATAGCGGCCAACATTCCTGTAGGCGGAATTGTCATCTTCTTTCTCATGTCTCTCCTCTTTTTGCTTCTACCACCGAAGAAGAACAGAAACACTACCAAAGTTCTTATCGGACCTCCATCGTGATTGGATCTAATCACGACAAAACGGAAAAGGGCCCCAATGATTTTAGGGACAATAGCATTTTAACCATATAATTCTGAACTACAATTGTGTTTTTACCATTGGTTTTGAAATTTTGGTGCGTTACCATCGTATTAGAGAAAGGAACGCGTCGTTAACCATCAACTTCAACGGGGTCACATGAACCCCATTAAACGAAATAAATAAAAGGCTAAAAAACCAAAGGAAAAAGGTACTGGACTATATTGCCCCTTCCTTTCCTCATCTCTCCCCAACTACCCGAATCGCTCTCTCGAAGCGCAGACGGAGGACGGCCCGACCCTAGTTGCGCGCGACGGCCGAGCACGATTGAAGGCAAGGGCGAGCAGGCTTGCATGTGCAGCGGTTATGGAAGGCCGGAGGCAAGGCCCGAACCCTAATCTTGGTTGCGCCGAGCGGCGGTGGTGTGGGGCGGGCGCGACCGAAGGCAGGAGCATCCGGATTCGGGTCTACGAGCAGAGGGCAGGCATGCAAGTAGGACGATGCAGGAGGAGGCTGATGCGACTGCTTCAGGTTCAAATGACGTGCTGCTAGGATCCTACTCGGTGGAGCATGCATGCGACGAAATTGTGCCCGGCGTAGGCCTCATCTTGATTACAGGACATCTCTAGTATTTTTTTCAAGTAGCTAAAGAGCCATGGCAGGAGCAGCATGGACGAGTAGTCTAAATCCACCAAAGTAAGTCTAAATCTGTCGTCATCTAATCTGATATTTGCCATTGGGGTAGAGAATCATGAGCTTTGTGGAAAGTTGCATTAGATTTCTTCAAATTTGGGAAGAATAGTGAGAATTCTTAAAGTTTGCCATGAATCAGTCTGCCTCCCTTCTTGGATGTTTTACCGAGAATTACTTAACCTAGGCTACAACTAATTAGGCATAACTAGCAAGAACAGTGCAACCATTACTACTGACCGACCACAATGTTGCTGAAATGCTACCACAAGTTATCTCCAAATTTTTTAGGGTTTCAAAATCGAAATTCTGTACAGATTATTAAATTTTACAAAAAATCATTTTTCTTATCAAATTTTCTCTAGATTCTATTGAAATGTCTGATGTCAAATTTGTTGTGGTATCACAATTTAAACATAGAAACTATGGTAAAATCAGGAAGGGGCATTTTCGTCTTTGTTCAAGCAAGTTAACACCGTTATAGCCCTTTAACAGACTTGTGGTACAAGTGTTGTTCACATTCAAAAAGTGATGGTAAAATTACAAAATTTGAAAAAACAAGGGTGAAAACACAATTGCAATCCAAAACAATGGTTGTTTTACAATTGCCCCATGTTTTTTTTTTTTTGGAAAAGAGGCAGGAGCGCTGCCATTCATTAAGGAGGAAAAAGAGAAAGTGACTAACTTTCTCTCGGGGAGCTTACGTGAAGCGCACGTACAACCTTAACAGGGCAGAAAAGGAAAAAACAAAGGGAATCACTCACCTATCCTAGCAAGGCTAAAATTACTGATCTCGTGCTTAAGAACTTCGAAAACTGCATGAGCTGGCCGTTCTTTTTGTTTGAAAATTCTTCTGTTTCTCTCTTTCCAGATTTGCCACCAGGTTGTGAAGATGATTCCCATACATTTTCTTCTCTCCAATTTGGATTTACGCCTATTTAAGTGTAGTAGCCAGTGGGTTGGTCCCCCTACCAACTTAAGCGTGTCGTAATTAGGCAGATCGTAATGCGTGGCCACCAAGTTCCATAGTGCCTCCGTAAAGTTGCATTCAGTCAATAGATGGGTTGTGGTCTCATTCATGTAGTAGCAGAGAGAGCAAGAGGCTTACATGGCCAGTTGCGCTTGGTCATGTTATCCGCTGTTAAAGCTTTGTTAAGCAGAACGAACCATGCGAAGAAAATACATTTTGGTTGAGTTTTAGCCTTCTAGATTTCATCCGTCGGGAGGAAGGTCATTGATCCTAGGAATTGACAGTTATAAGTTGAAGCCATCGAATATTTTGCATCAGCAGTCCATTTCCAACAGAGTTTGTCTTGCTCCATGGTGAGATTGACTCTTGCTAGCATCTTATAGAGGGAGATGAATTCATTTAGGAGCAGGGAGTTATCAATGGTAGGCAAGTTTATTATCCATCTGTTGTTTTGCAGCTCCCGGGCCACACTTCTTTTCTTGTATCGGGCACCATCAAACAGGTGAGGTGCAATCTCCTTTGGAGAAGTACCTTGTAGCCATCTTGCCTCCCAGAAAGGGGTATTCTGTCCATTTCCTATCAGAATGTAAGTTGAGGCAAAGAATAATTGTCGGTCAATGGGGTCATCATTTAGGAATAGATGTTTCCATGGCTTATCTTGTAGATCCCGTTGATGCTAGAACCACCTCAATCTTAAGGCCCTACTGAATTTGTCCAAGTCTTTAATTTCAAGTCCTCCGAACTTCTTGGGGAGGAGGCAAGTTTTCCAATTGACAAGGCAATGACCTCATTTGATATTCTCAGCGTCTTTCCCCTTCCATAGGAAACCTCTTCTCGAATCTATCAATTCTTGAGATAGCCCATCTTGGAGGTTTAAAAACAGTGAGGAAAAAGGTGGGCATAGCTGAGAGCACCATTTTCACCAATAATTCTCTTCTCGGATAAGACATAAACCGTATTTTCCATCTCGGAAGGCGGTCAGCAATTTTCTGCATCATGGGTTGAATTGTTTCCTTAGAAGGTTTCCTGATCTGCAGAGGCAGGCCAAGGTACTTACAAGGGAATGAGGCCGGAGAATGATTGGCTTCTAAAATGAATTGGAGGTCCATCCGATTGCAGTGGATTGTGAAAACTTCAGTCTTCGTCGATTCGTGATCAATCCGGATGCATCAGCAAAGAGTTGAAGAATAGAGGTTTTTGTGTGCCGGTCTTGTGGAGTCAGTTTGATGAACAAAGCTGCGTCATTAGCATAGAGGAAGAGCATGAAGTTGTCACAAGCCGGATCAAGCTGCTGTAGATTATTCCAATGATGTGCTAGTTTGAACAGACGGTGCAGGGGTTCCATTGCGAGGATATAGAGCATGGGGGATAAAGGATCCCCCGCCGGACACCTCTGCAATGTAGGATTCTCTTACCCGGGTCAGCATTGACTAAGAAACAAGAAGAGGTCTGTGTTCCGGAGCGCAGCTATCCAATTTCTCCATTTCACACCAAAACCTAGGTGGATCATTATGTCCATCGGGTACGGCCGCTTAACCGTATCAAAAGCCTTTGAAATGTTGAGTTTGATGAACGAGTGATGGGTTCTTCTTTTTATGTAGATGTCCGATTGCCCCTTGCACGTAGGCAAAATTATCATGGATGCACCTTTTTTTATGAAAGCCGTTTGATTGATCGAGATGCGCTGATCCAATTCTTGAGCAAGTCGATTTGCGAGTATCTTGGAAATAATCCGTGCAAAGCTATGCGTGAGGCCGATAGGCCGATAATCGGTTATTTTGGTTGGGCCTGGCCTTTTTGGGATTAGGACCACAAGAGCTTGATTCAAGAAGCTCGGACTTTGTTGGTTCATATTGTAGAACCGGCCAACAGCTACCATGATATCCTCTTTAACAATGCCCCGAAGATGAGGCAAAGAATAGGCCAATGAAGCCATCCGGCCCCGGGGCCTTTTCTTTAGGTGTTGTAGGAATAATGTTCCTGACCTCCTGCTCAAAGAAAGGTGCCTCCAAATGATCTAGGTTTTTCGGCTGCCAGTCAAGGGCTTCCAGATTTAGTTTGCAAAGCCTTGAGACATAGGAGCCAATGTGATTGAGGAAGTGCTGATAGACAATTTGTTGCTTTCCTTACTGTGAGGTGACTACATTACCGGAGCTGTCTTGCAACATATGAATGAAATTCTTCTTTTTCCTCACATTAGCCATTATCTGAAAGTATTTAGTGTTGGCATCTCCTTTTCTTAACCAAGTTAGGCGTGATTTTTGTCTTGCTCTGCTTTTTTCTATAGCCGCTAGCCCCAGCACCCGTTGCTTCAAAAATTTCAGCAAACCTAGCTCATTAGCCTGTAGGAGTTTGTTTTCCTGTGCTATTTCTAGCTACGCAATGACTTCCCTGCATATTGCCATTGCTAATTTTCCTTGAGGAATCAAAGTCTTGGACCAAGCCTTAAGAGATTTTGCCGTGCGGCTAAGCTTGATATGTAGAATCCCAAGTGCATTTTGGTTGGGTTGTACCAGTCTACTCCAAGTGTCCTGCACACATTCGAAAAACCTGGCATTTGGGGCCGGAAGGATTCGCATCTAAATTTGAGTTTAGTTTTGGGTGAGATGAGAGGGCTAAGAAGTAAGGGGCAGTGGTCCAAAGCCGAGGATGACAATGGTGTCAAAACCGGCTCAGCATAAATTTGCTCCCAATCCGGCGTATAAAATACCCTGTCAATTTTGGTGAGGGTCGGAGTGTCTTGGCCATTGCTCCAAGTGAATTTTTTCCCCACAAGTTCAACCTCTTTTACCTTGAGATAGTTCGGAGCCCTTCTAAATCTCAGCATCATGTGTCGATTGAGTCTTCCTTGATTCTTGTCTTGATCCTTGTAAATAAGATTAAAATCTCCCATTAATAACCAGCATTGGCCAGCCAAAGGTTTGAGGTGTCCCAGTTCTCTGATGAACAATTTTTCTCCAGGTCCCCTTGGGGTCCATAAACTCCTGTGACAGTCCATTGTTTATTATGTCTAATATCCAAGATCTTAGCCACAATGGTGTTGGCAGATAGGCTGCTAGATTGAATGCTGAAGGAATCTTCTTTGCTGCCAGTAAAATCCCACCTCTGGTTCCACTGGCTGGTAGGAAGCAGAAATTGTTCTCATACTCAAGTCCAAAGGAGTTTACAACTACCTGGACATCAACATGGCTCATCTTAGTCTCCTAAACACAAATAAGATCTGGCCTGTAGCTAGAGATAACCTACTTAATGTCTTCCTGTCGAGCCACACTATTCAGCCCCCTGACATTTCAAGAAATCATTTTATAGTTATGAGCCAAATCCTCTATAAAAGAGAAACAAGCAACTGGGGGCATTCACAATGAGCACATAAGAGAAAATACAGGCTAGGGGGTCAACTCGCACCGAGCAGCACCACATTCCCCCGCAAGATAGTCATCCCAATATTCTGGTTCGGGAATCACAGACAACATCACACCAAGGTTCAACAACAACATAAAAGGGGGCGAGCTCCCTTCCAGTTTAACTAGCCAGGGCTGAATAAAAAGCATTGAAGCTAGAACGCACAATAGGAAGATGGAACAACTAGGCCAGCGAGGCAGCCTATACGATTGCACCAATCTTTTCTCCCTTCTTCTTCTTGATGTGGGCCGCCTTCTTTTTGTTTCCATCTTTCTTGGGTTTCTTCTTGTGCACAGCCACCAGTGAGACTTGTAATAGCTTGCACCGTTTCTGGAGTCAGAGGCCCCATGGTTTTATTATCATGCTTGTAGATTAAATTTAGACCACCCCAACAATAAACAAATTATGGCATGACTGTGTCGCTAACAGCAACGTGCTGTCATCAATGTGAAAGATTCTAAGGTCACGCTTCATTTAGTCGCGCCACAAAATTATATCCAAACTCGTGTAGCAGGTTGTGAGTCAGCGAGGCTCAGGCAATCGGCTATATCCACGTACTGATCAATCCCGCGGTCTAATCTGTTCTAGATTAAATTTAGGATTATACATTTATACGTCGGCATCGCGGGCGTGGAACATGATGCTCCCGGGGAAAAGAAAAGACGCACATGATGCACGCGTTAACTACTCCAAACCTTGCGTTGGGTACCAAACTTCTCGGTCAACGTTCCGCCGGCGTTAAGGAACTAACATAATTCTTCTGAAAAAATGACTAACAATAATTCTATAGTATCATGCAACACATGCCGGGTGATTGAGTTAATGTCCCAGTACATCACTACATAATGAGGTCTGATCTAGCTTGCTATCTATCACCCATCGACCACAAAATAATAATAGCCTTCCTGCATCAGGGTCACCATGTCCCCTTGCAGCAATACCGCTCGGGCCTTGCTCGATGCCCAGCTCGAGCTCTGGCGCAACACCTTCGCGTACGTCAAGTCCATGGCACTTAAATCTGCACTAGACCTCGGTATCGCCGACTCCATCCAACTCCACGGCGGCGCCGCCACCCTCCCCGAGATTGCCACCGATGCCAAGGTCCATCCATCCAGGATCCCTAGCCTGAGTCGCCTCATGCGCGTGCTCACAGCTACAGGTGTTTTCAGTGTTGGCGACAGCGGCAGCGAACCCCTACACTACGTGCTCACGCCCATGTCCCGCCTCCTCGTCGGTACCCAGAACCAGGTTCCGTTTACTAGCATGATGCTCCAGCCATCCACTGTCTCCTCCTTCTTTGAGCTTGGCAACTGGCTCCAGCGTGACCCATCAGATCCATGCATCTTTGACTCTAAAACGCAAGGAAAAAACTTCTGGGAGTTTGCCAACGATCACGCAGCCTTCAACGCAACCTTCAACGACGGTATGGTATCTGACACTCGATTTATAATGGATATCACAGTCAGTGAGTACGGAGAGATCTTCCATGGGATAAATTCCTTGGTAGATGTGGCTGGAGGGCTTGGTGCGGCGGCCCAGGCCATTTCAAAGGTATTCCCCAACATAAAATGCATCGTGCTGGACCTCGACCACGTCATCGCAAAGGCTCCCACTAACACTGCTGGCATGCAATATATCGCTGGTGACATGTTTGAGAGCATTCCGCCTGCAGATGTAGTGTTTCTCAAGGTTTGACAATACTTCTAATATTAATGTCATAACTATTATTGGAACCAATCGATATTTTCTCTTTTAAAATTAAATCTCCCTATTTGTTTAATGCTTTAGTGGGTCATGCATGACTGGGGCGACGAGGAGTGTGTCAAGATACTGAAAAACTGCAAGCAAGCAATTCCTCCGAGAGATGCAGGAGGAAAGGTGATAATCTTAGATATGGTGGTTGGTGCAGGGTCAACGACAGACTTGAAACACAGAGAGATACAAGCCATGCTCGATTTGCATATTATAACTGTCAATGGTATGGAGCGAAGTGAGCAAGAGTGGAAGGATATTTTTTTAAAGCAGGGTTTAGTGACTACAAAATAACGCCAGGACTGGGCATCCGATCCATCATCGAGGTTTACCCATGAGGACTGATGAATGGAATAAGAGTTTGTTTTTTTCCTTTTCCAACTGTGAATAATCCCAGCTCTCTGTATGGAGTGGATTTGTAATATCAAATAAATAATCTAGGTTATAGGTGATGCATGTTGTTTTTTGTACTGTTTGTATGTATACTTTGATTTGTCTGAACATATTAACTGTATTTTAACAAAATGGTCAAAGTAATTTAACACTTAGCTCCCCGTCCAAATTTAGTATCTATCAGACTAAATATATATTCTAAACAAAAATATCAATATTTATGATATTCTACTTAAGTGTAATAATTGTTTGACTTTAATTTGGACTTTGGAGGCTCGAGAGCAAACTAAGGCTAGTCTCAATGCAAAGTTTCATCACACTTGTTTCCAAGAGTGCCACATCAGATTTGAAGATTTAGCTTGATGTATGAAACGGTCTCTCTCAATGCATAGTTTCATCTCACTATTTCATAGGCAAGTTATACTATTAATTTAATATCCATTTGTTGCATTGAGATTGGTTAAAACGTATTGGGATGAAACTTTATGCTCTCAATGGGAGTTTCAATGTAGTTTCATACCTATGAAACAGATGCCAAATGAGTTTCATCGCTATGAAACCCATTTGCCCAGTTTCATATTAATTACTATGCCACATCATCTCTTTTGCTTATGTGACACCCTATTTAATGCAAATGAAACTCCCATCGAGACTGGCCTAAAAACTAGGGCCTGTAGGGTTAACGAATAAACGGTGTATCCCAACCAAGTCAACATTTCCATTTGCTGGACCACCTCATATAGTCCCTAACATCCGTAGTTAAATTCTCGTGGATCCTTCCTCCTCGCTCGTGGTACACATGCATCGTCACAACCTGCAAAAACGCATGCCTCTAGTGTCTTTGAGTCGGAATCGGAACAACTCGCTCGAGCATCCATTATTTGCTTGAAGTGATTGCGATAACTACACTACGGATATATAAGATCTAACCAAAAGGTTCATAGCATTCCATCCGGTGTAGGAATGCAGATAATTGCAGACTTACCGAAAGCCCTAATAAATGCATGGAAAAGAATGTCAGATAATTAACCCCTAAAAAAGTGATCCATAAATGGTGTCCCGGTTTTAAAGTGAAGATGAACAACGAGTCAGGGCAAGTAGATGCCTTGGCATGCAAAAGTGGGCAAGTAGATGCCTTGCATGCAAAAGTCATCGATCTTGCGATGGCTCTCGCACAGTCACCGATGGCCGATTTATTCCGTCGTCGATTGGTGGTTTGTTTTGGCGGCTTGGCGCCGTTGGTTTGCCCAGTAATTCAAATTGCCATGAGACCAGGTCAGACGGGCCACCTGGCCCGGCCCAGTATCAATATATAATGGGCCGTATCGTGCCGGCGTAGGCAGTAGGCACTATTGGCTCGTCGTCCTGGGCCATTTGGCCAGATAACCCTAGGCCCCCCACACCTCTCCGGCGGCGGCGCACCGTTTCCGTCTTGCAACTACCGGCCGGGCGGGCTGAACCTCGATCGGCCTCGCCGTCCTTCCACTTCACGCCGCCGATTCCCTCCCATCCCATCATAGCCGGGAACATTTCCTCTCAATTCTCAAAGCTTCTCTCCCCCATTCCATGGCTCTTGCGTGTGCATCTCACGCGCGCCGCCTCCTTCTCGGCGGCGCCGCAGCTCCGGTGAGATCCTTCCACGCCCAGCCCTACCAAGGTAACTCCTCTCCCCTGTAGCCTCCCTAAATCTTCTTGGTCTGCTGTCCCCAGTCCATTTTGTTGATTGGAGTTGAGGATTTTTGCCATGCAGCCAAGGTTGGTGTGATGGAGTTCCTGAATGGCGTAGGGAAGGGCGTCGAGACGCACGCCGCAAAGATTGAGGAGGCGGTCGGCGGTGACCTCCAGAGGCTCCTCGAGACCCGCACGCTGAGGCTCAAGAAGCTCGGCATCCCCTGCAAGCATGTACGTCAGTAATCTTCTCGTAGTTTGAGCGAATGGCTTAGCATTTCATAATAGAAATGTTGCTATTGTTCAGGTTTTTTGTTGTCTAGCCTTGTGATGCTTCAGTAGAATCATTGGATACTTTAAATTTGTAGGTTGTAGTCAAAGTCTAGAAGGTTTGGGTAAGGAGGGGTCTGCGCTGTTTTCTGATCGAAGTGCAAATTAGTTTAGTTAGCTAACATAGGAGCTGATTTGGTAGCTTCAGAGTTCAATTTGGGTAAGGAGGGGCCTGCCCTGTTTTTGATTGAAGTGCAAGTTACATGTATCCTTATAGCTTTGTTAGGTAACATAGGAGGTGACTTGGCATGTTCAGAGTTCAATTTGACGTGTTTGAAGGATAAATTGGTCTGAGCTAAATTTAGTGGCTGTTGGCATTATGTGTCTTTGGGTTTTACATTTCTGTAGCAAGGGACCGTTAAAAATGAAAAAAAAATAGAGAGGTTGCTTCAGCTCTTGTGAAGAGACAAGCTGACCTGCATGATCCCTTTTTTGAGTCACAAGTTCTTCATTGGTTTAGGGGAAACATTTTTTCTGGTAAATTCTAGCATTGTAAATTTTAAATTTTCATTTGATTAGGATAATGTTTAGAGAAATTATGTTTCCCTAGAGTGGGAGCTACATGCATCGGGCTGCCCTTAATGTTTAGAGAAATAAGTGTGGCCAGAACTGCTTTTTAGTTAGTTAATTCTTATTAGTGAGTACCAGGCAGATGCTATTTTCCGATGAAGTCCATTGTTCTAATTAAGAAAAAGCATTCTCAGTATTCAAATTTTGTTCTAAAACCAAACAAAGGTTTTTGTGGGTGGACTTTAAAATAAGTCCGACAAAATCTATTTTTACATAAATCCTCTAAGGGCGAAGCAAAATTTGATTGACTTATTGACTTATCTTTAACTACTGAGTGGTCTCTGTGCTTTGTATGTCTATTGTTGGTTAGGACATGTAAGGTCTTGAGCAAAAACATTTTCTTGTTCCTTGGAATATGTTTGGTTCGTAAATTTTTATCGTACGATTAAGAACTAATATGGTTGCCTAACTGAATAATTGATTCTTCATAATTGATATTTTTACCTACAATGCAGAGAAAGTTGATTTTGAGTTTTGCTCAGAAGTATCGTCTTGGTCTCTGGAAGCCCCGAGCAGAAGCCAGAAAAGTCGAGTGAAGTCAGTTTTCACTTCGAAACCAGTTTGCTGGTTTTTTATGCAAGCATACTTGAGATACTGAATAGTTCTGTCATCTTAGGATGCCTCTGTTCATGCTTGTTTGCAGCACTTGAATATAATCTGAAATTTTAACTAGCTGTGGCATGCTATTCATTTTGCTTGACGGCTGCAGATTGAACTTGCCAATAACAGGCCCATGGCCCTCATTTTGTATTGTTCCATTTTGGTCATGCTTGTTTGCAGCACTTGAATGTAACATAAAAATTTAACTACTTGTGGCGTGTCAACTTCTCCTAACATTTAGATTTTTATTTTATTTTTTTAGTTTATGTGGAACTATCTTCTTGAAATATGATGGTTAGGAGCATCACAAGTTGCTTCTCAAAATTCGTCACCATGTAATGCATTAGCACAATCCATAAAACATATTGTTTGATAATAAGTCAGATTTTGTTCTGGGTGTGATTACTCTCTTTTGTTTCTTTTTTAAAAAAAATGTGAGGAGATACTGCAAAATAAAATGCAAATTGGTACAATTGTGTCCGTTAATCTTGTTCCTGTCCTCTTATATATATTGACCCTAGAAAGCATGTAATGAGTCTTGTTTTATTTTGGAACATAATATTTTCATATGAGTTTTAAGATTGCGACAAAGGCATAAACTGTGAATTGTCGCTGGGTGAAAATCAAAATAAGAGCAAAACAAAACTGCCTTGTTTCACAGCAAAATCAGAGCAAATTACCTTGGTAACGTGTTTATTCTTCTATATCTTCTATACTACAAAGATTAAACTTCATGTGATTTTTATGTTACCCTGCCAACATCTACCCATCCCCTAAATCACTCTTGATCTAAACTACTAAATCCTTTCTCAACCATCGGATTAGGATTGGGCCCGCTTTCTGACATGAAACACTGTTTCATGAAATGCGTTTGACACCTGTTTAGTTGTGTTCCGTCACCTGCATGCCGACTTTTTCACCCTGGCATGATCTAACCCATGCATGTGTCCACCCTGAAATCACGCTCGCAATTATCCTCATCAGCGTCAGTCAATTTCCTTTCTTGTGTCTACCCCATATGGAATCTCTCCTTTGGATTTCCTTAACTCATGACGCATGGTCACGAGCAGATTTTATTCACAATATCAATGATAATAACTCTCAAGTTTCAGAGATTAATTGATTGCTATATTCACGCTTTCCAGAAACAACACAAGCGACAATTCAACTCTGGCTTCTCTTTCCATAGTCCATGCCTGCAATATTTCCTCTCCTGCCTATTAATTCGAGGTTTTCTCTCCCCTTCCGATAGCCAGATCGTCCATCGACTGAGAGGAAGTTAGCAAATGGTTCCTTGTCAGCAACGTCTTGCACCGTCACGGCCTAAACTGCAATCAGCGGCATCGAAAACAACGTGCTACTGGCATCTAGCACCTACATGCGACTGATGAGTTTATTTAGACACTTTGTTGATCTAATTTTCCATCCTTGTATTCACACATCTCCATTGATGTGGTGGTAGTATATTGAACAATACCATAAATTGTTGCTCGGCAGATGGCAACGTTCTTCTCCGATCACCGCCGAGGTCTCGCGAGTGGCAATCTATGGAGGCTGTCAGAGTGTCTGAGGCCTGATGAGGTTGTCGATGGAGCAGGCTCATCAAACATATGAGGCATCGATTTGTTGCAGTTGATCGATTACTTGTCAGGGTAGAACAGGTGATCTTGAATGCCTATATGTCATCTTCTCTCTTTTCTCTGTTTTATTCTCCCCATTTTGTTTCGCTGAGATCCAGGTCAGTTTATTGAATAGATTGATTGCAATGAGACCCTGCCATCCTCTACTATCACCACCAGGACATCAACTGGAGATGTCCGTGGTTGCCATCGCCGATGCCTGCATCTATACCGGTGAGCATCCCCTCAATTTGTTATCATTTCATTCTTACCGTCCTCTTCCACGTTCAGTGCCACGAATACATGCAGATATCTATGGAAATGCCATCGTGTTAGAAGGATGCACAGCTCGCGTTGTTAGTTCGAGGGCGTCTCTAGGATTTTGGGGCCCCTGTGCGAAAGAGAAAATAGGGGCCCTGACAGGCTTAGTTATTTAGTGAGAAATATTTTTTTCTATTTACCAAAATTGATGTAATAAATATAAGACAAATTGTTTTCCTAATTTTCTTAAATCGAACATAGACATTTCTGTTTTTTCATCTACCCAAAAATAGTTAAGTCACCAAAAAAATTGTTAGTTGGTAGGACAAAATATTGTGTAGCACAAACACATGATAATATGTACCTTTGCATTTATATCTAACTCTTTCAGCCTTTCTTTATCCAATCATGAGCCATAGGAAGTATTAAAATAAACAAACTAGCCCACAGCCACTGGCACATAACGATTCACCTTCACGTTCTATCTTCTTCCTCCTGCTGCCTATTCAGTTCAAGTTGGATGCAAGAAGCTCCAATGGCAGGGCAAGAGGCAGCACACTGGACGGCGAAATTCATAACGGCGAGAGCTCTGCCACTAGCTGCAGGCTGGCAGGCTCTTGCATGGGGGTTGCTCATTCAACCTCAATCTTCAATCACTAGGATACGCACGGAGAAAAAGGCTCGTTCCTTGCGTCGTCCTTGGTCTAGGTGAGCAGCCTCTAGGGGCCCCTGATTTTTGGGCCCTGTGCGGTCGCCCACCTTGCCCCTGCCATTCAACGGCCCTACTTCGAATCGTGGACATCACCAGTTGTTGGATCATCTGCCCCTTCTTCTCTGACGACGTGTGTCACTGGACTCCGCCCAACACCTGCAGTGAGCAACTGCTCCATTGTTAGATGCTCGCAAGCGCTCTGTTTCTTTTCATCATTGCCATGGCCGTGGATGGGTCAGCTAGAACATCTTGTGGATTAGTGGCCGAAGCTAGCTGTTCTCCGTGTTTTTCTTTTTATTTTCCTAATAAAGATCTTCCACATTGCAGCATAGGCTAGCAACTAGGATCAAAATTGTCAGGTAAGATCAGTGCATCAGACGTGGTTATGATTTTTTTCGTAATCATATCAAAACAACTTGAGTTAATCTTTTAAACTAAGTCTTACACTCATCATTGTTCGAAAGAATTGATGTCTTAGGTGCGGAATGAAGTCATATTTTGTGGTTATAGAAATGGCATGATTGTCCATTTATACTCCAAAGCATGTATGTGGACTTTACGAAAACAGATAGCCCAAAGCCTTGACATATGACAATGCTTTGTAATACCGTGGTTCAACGAAGAGTCACCACACTATGTAGAACACATTTGATGAACGTACTCTGAAAACAAATAGTTTTGTAATAAATGAAATCATGTATTTACTATACTAGGTTTCATATTGTCATGTAACAATACTTTGCTTGTTTTATGTCTTTTTAATTAATATAAATTTTCAATAAATATCATATACCACTAAAGTATAATATGACATGTGCGTGTCGCACGTGCACGCTGCTAGTGGAAGGAAACACGTATTCAATTTATTTTTCAGTAGTCATGCATAAGAAGTTGCCCAGATATAAGGAAACTCTTTTGGCTGATCCAGCCAGTATTTCATATGCCTCCACTGGTGCCTGCTTGGGAGTTAAATCTTGAGGCTGTCGAAGTGGCTCTTTTGTCCATCAAACTTGGCCGCGAAGAAGAGTTTCATGTACTCAGCGTAGTCCACTGATCTGTACCGTGCTCAGTCACCAGTTTTCAGTAGCTCCGGCAGGGGGCGACCGTTGTGTTCGGGCATGCGCTCTTTGTTGGGGTGTACCGTGGCCCTGTGCTCAACGCTCATGTATCTCCCGTTGCTCAGAATCTGCAAGAGGTGGCAATCGCTTATCACATCTCAAGTAAATCTGAATGAAGTTTGTTTATGTCACTCCATTTTACCTCAAGTATGCCGCCGATGTTGACGACGAGCGCGCCGTCCATAGGGCCAACGGCGACCCACTTGCCGTCCTTCTTGATCTGCAGGCCTGCACGTCGTTCACATGGAGCAGCAGCGTCAGGCATGTGGCATCGGTGTGCGGCGACAGTCCGATCACCTTGCTGGCCTGCCTGCACGGCGGGTAGTAGGTCAATCTCATGGTCTGCGGCGGCTCTGCTCCGAGCATCTCCATGAGGCGATCCGGCTGCTCCAAGCCCATGTCCGCGGCCATGAACCGCAGCAAGGACGACGCCACCCTTGCCGCCTGTCGCTGGAGTCCTTGAAGGACGACGATGGACGGGCCAGAACCTGGCGTTCCGTGACTCTGTTGGACGGACCATGAGGTAGAGCGTCTCCGAGAAGACGAAGGCCTGGCTGTAACCCTCCACGCTGTCCGGCAGCTACGCGTGCGCCTTCTTGGCTTCGAGCGGGAGCTTGAAGGACCCGGTGATGTCTTTGCTCACATCCTGGATCACCTCGTCCGGCACCCCATGGTTGATGAGCTGCACCAAGCTTTGTGATCAGTGACACGCCTGCAAAGAATCCCCATTGTTGACAGGCAAGCATAGCCATAGAAATCATTCGTGTATCTGAAAGAATCCCCAGTGCTGACAGGCAGCGCCGAAGTTCGCAAGCTCCTCTTCCGACGACAGCGGGTTGAGCAGCCTGTCAAGGTCGACGACTGGGATCTCGTTGCCGGCGACGACCTCATCGGCGGCAGCCTCCTCCATCCTGACGTACCGGTCAGGCTCACGCACCTGCTCGCCTGATCCGTTCCAAGTCCTCGCGAGCTCCTGCATGTTGGGCACAGACAGAAAGCCTCCTAATTTTTCGTGCGCCATTGATCGATCGATCGGCTGATCCCTCTCCTTCCTGCTAGATAATGGACTAGGTGCTGTGGACTGGTGGTGATGAAAATGGTGATCACTAGCCAGTTTTTTTTTCTTTCCTAAAGCTTTGTCTTCTTATACAGCTACACGGAATATAGCAGCCACTGAAAACGTGTAATAATTACTATGCGCTAGTATGGTACCGAGAAGCATATGCGTAAATCCAATATTAATTCCGTCGTACGAACATAAAGAAAGACTCATCTAGTGGAAAGGTTAGTCAACCACCTAAGGGCATGTACAAAGGAGAGCCCACTGCGGTTTTTGGGCACATGTATTCAGGCAAAGAGACATAAAACAACTCTAGTCATACAAAGGAGAGACTCTACAAGCTGTCTTTTAATAAATGTATATATTAATGATTGTATGGCATAAGTTGTCTCTTCACATGTACAACGGTGCTTGAGAGCTGTCTCTTACATTGGAACACGCGATAGAGACCGTCTCTTCGTCAAGAGCCCACCCAACCGTCTCTTCAAGGGATAGAGGGGCTAATTGCAAAAATACACTGTCACATCAGTTTAAGAGCCCGTTCATTAATTAGCGTTGTACATACCCTAAGGGAGGGCATGTATAAAGGAGAGTCCATTATGGTCTCTTGGGCATATGTATTCAAATGAAGAGACATAAAATAACTCTAGTCATACAAAGGAGAGACTCCACATGCTTGTCTTTTAATAAATACATATTATTAATGATTGTATGGCATAAGTCGTCTCTTCATTTGTACAACGGTGCTCGAGTTGTCTCTTACATTGGAGCACGTGATAGAGAGCGTCTCTTCGTCAAGAACCCACCCAACCGTCTCTTCGAGGGTTAGAGGGGTTATTTGTAAAAATACTACTCGCCACATCAGCTCAAGAGCTCACTCATTTATTAGCGTTGTACATACCCTAAACCTTTTATCTATAGACAAAAGCTTTCATGGCTATGTTCTTCCTTCCGTCACAAATTTATCCGTTTCATATAAAAAATAATGAAGTACAAAAAATAATGAAGTACTCCTTCCTTCCATTAATATAGTGCATATTAGGTGCCTTTCATTTGGCATTAATACTGACACATCGAGAAAATTAGATGATATGGCAAATTAATTAATATGAAAGAGAGATGAAGTCTTTCATCCAAGTAAAAGGTCATGGAACTTTTTTAAGTTAATGAAAGACAAATAAAAATATATTGAGAGCCTTTTCTTTTATCCTTAACCAACAAGATCATCCCATCTAGTAACAATTTAATGTCTCGCTCAACCTATGAAATTGTGAAATGAAATAGTGTATTGAAAGATACACTTTCATTTCATAAAACAAGACTAGGAAGTCGACTTGTCACACTTGAAACACGTGAAATGAAAGATGCCACGAAGAATGGTCTTAAGCTAACCTTTTTTTTCTCAAAATAGAAGGCGTAGTAAAGGTGTCGATTGAACATTGCAATAGGGAAGCGAACGAGGTGGCACATACTTTAGCTAGAAATGCTTTCATTACGAAACAAGATTGTATTTGGGTCGGTGAGCCCCGAGCTGTATTTTGGCCAAACCGGCAAACGATGTAACTATACTTGCGAATGAATAAAATTTGCCGGAAGGCCTTAAAAAAAAAGTTGGATCCACAAAAATATTACAGCTAGGCCCACGAGAAATTAATCAGGGCAGGAATTAAGCAGGAATTGATCCACAAAATTTAATTAGCGCAGGTATTAAGAGAGGATTAATTTGGTGTGGAGGTGAAAATCTGTTTTTTCTTGGTCTCTGTATCTTTGCCGGACGGAGGGAGTAATATTTTTTTATAGCATGAAAAGGAA
>JAUNZO010002536.1:0-26600 GCA_031894775.1 Chloris gayana
AAGAATGCGATGAGCGCGACAATGTCGCACTACAATTCTAGTAATTGTGACACCTAGAGTGCAAGTAATATATAAAAAGAGCCTACATTGCATTACAAAATGTTAGTGAAGTAGTCCGATTTAGCCTCTAACAAATTTTAAATAAACAACTAAAATATTACAATATGTTGTAGAAACGTAAAACAAAGTATTACAAAACACTTCATATCACCTTGGACCAATTTGACATTAATAACAATTTAAAATTAGATAGAAAACTAAAATGCACATTGTTAGAGTCGTTTGACACTTAAATTGACAACAAGCAACAATATTCATAGAGACATAACTTTAGTTCTACTCAACAAAAAATATATGAATATGTATTCTTAAAATATTAATGAAAATAATTAAAATTTTGTTCAATCCTTATTTTCAAAATTATACTATGAGTTAAGTACAAAATTTTTCATAGATATGAATATGGCAAATGATATATTGCTTATTGAAAAGGTCTTTAAAATCACTATAATCGGCATCTTAAGAAATTTCTATCATGACACCATAAGATACAATATAAAAACAAAATTTTCAATCACATGTTAAAAAGTTAATCAGTTATACCTATGAAGATGCACTAGGCCCCCTAGTGGGTTTTGGTGATAAATGACAAATGATTAAAAGCTCTAATGTGGTTATTGAGTCATTGTGCAGGACAACAAAATGATAGTATTCACAATGTGAGAAAGTAAACCCCTCAATTAAAAAAGTTGAAGTACTCAAAGAGCCAAGATGACAAGTTTAGATTTATAGCTTCTTGAGTATAGGTGTGCCAAACTATTAAGAGGGGTGAAGCGATCTTACGTGCTAGGAAGAATGTGCTCTAGGTATTCTCAAACAACTTGGAACCAAAATACCAACTCAACCTCGATCAAAAGGCCTATCTTTTCCTACCTTCTCCACACCCGACGGAAGTTCCGTCCAGGCCGACGGAAGTTCCGTCGGTTCCAGAGAGTTTGGGACGGAAGTCCCAAACGTGACGGAAGTACCGTTCCTAGGGTTTTCCGGTTCAAATCTTGCCCGACGGAAGTTCCGTCCGGGCCGACGGAAGTTCCGTCGGTTCCAGAGAGTTTGGGACGGAAGTTCTAACTCGAACGGAAGTACCGTCCTGGGCGTTTCGCAGTTGACCTAATAGAGTGACGGAAGTTCCGTCACCCACGAAAGTTCCGTCAAGTCCAATCATTGACTTGAGCAACGGCTCTTTTAGAGCCCACACTATATAAAGCTTTGACCTAACCCGTGAGAAAGGCTGCTGGTGCCTTGTGAACTCTCGGATCTTGCTCAAGCTTTCTCTCTCACTCCTCTCCACTCCTCTTGAGATCCAAAGCCATTGGAGTGAGCTCCCATCTTGATTCCAAGCTTGATAGCACCAACCCAACCTAGAGCACATCTTCCCTTAGCAATTAATCTCGTTCTTCACTTGTTACTCTTGGAGATTCGTTCTCCTAGATTGGCTAGGTGTTGCCCTAGAGCTCCCAAGCTTGTGGTGAGCCTTGGGAAGTTTGTGAAGGTTGAGATTCGCCTCCGCAAGGAAAGGAATCCAAGGAAGAAGAAGAAAACCAAGTTTGACCTTTGTGGTTGCTTGGGAGGATTAGGGTTGAAAGAAACCCGGCTCTTTGTGAGCTCCTCAACGGAGACGTAGGAACCTCTTTGTGAGGGGTCCGAACTTCGGTGAAAAATCTCCGCGCCTCTCTTGTTTGTTTTTGTTGTGTGTTTGCTTGTTCATCTCTCGGGTGTGTTTTAGCCCGATCTACTTGTGTATTGCGTGTCTATTGAATCCCTGCAGGTATAACACTTTCAAGGCAAAAAGGAAGGTTTCCATTCAAGTGGAATCGTGAGATTTCCTCTCCCTTTCCATTCCCTAGAGTTTTCATCTCACCACCCACGACGGAAGTTCCGTCGGTGGCGAATTTAATCCATTTGCTTTTAAGTGTTGTAATTTCAGGTTTTTATCTAGATTGCCTATTCACCCCCCCCTCTAGGCAACTTTCAATTGGTATCGGAGCAGGTCTTCTCGAGAAGAGCTTAACCGCTTGAGAAGAAAAGATGTCGGGGGAATTAGTTGGAGGGGACAAAAGTCCCAACAAGAGAGGGGACACCGATGAGGAAAGAAATCCATTTGCCAAGGATGGAACAAGTGGTGGGAAGTTGGACACAAGGTACAACTTCAACTATAATGATGTGGCAAATGTGAATAGTGGTGGTAGTGGACGACTACCGTGGTTTGATGGAAAAGATTTTAGTTGGTACAAGCATAGGATGAAGATGTACTTGCTATCAATTGGTCCGCCCGTGTGGGAAGTGGTTGAGAAAGGATATGTGATTGAGGATGAGGAGAGACACACCGTCATGGACAACATCAACATACATCGCAATGCGCAAGCCGTGTCGGCAATGCTCTCGTCTTTGAGTGCTAAAGAGTACTCCAAGGTATCCCGACTAGAGAATGCCAAAGCTATATGGGACAAGCTCATTGCAGTTCATGAAGGAGTCGATGTGGTGAAGAAGTCAAGGATGCAAGTGCTGAAAAATCAATTCAACTTCTTTGTGATGAAGAAGGGCGAAGACCCTCAACAAACACATGATAGGCTCTTGGATATTGTGAATGAGCGAAGGTCACTTGGAGATGACGTGAGCGAACAAGAAGTGAATCTCAAGCTTCTAATGTCACTAAGAGTGTGGAACTCCACACTTTGCACCATCATTGAAGAAAAGGAAGGTTTTGATGGATTCTCCACGGATGAAGTAATTGGGAGAATCCTTGCTCACAAAAGCCGTGACGACGAGGGAAAGAGAGTGAGTGTGCTAATTGGAGATGAGAGCACAAGCAAGCAAGATGTGGCACTCAAGGCCAAAAAGAAAGAAGTTGTGGAGGTAGACCAAATTGAGATTGAAGAAGACAATGAAGAGCTTGCCTTATTTGTGAAGAAGTTTGGCAAGTTCATGATCAACAACGGGTTTACCAAGAAGAGCTTTGACAAAGCAAAGGCAAGAAGATCAACAAGAAAGTGCTATCATTGTCATGACCCGGGGCATCTCATTGCGGAGTGTCCTCAACTCAATGGAAAAGAAGAGAAGAAGGAGAAGTTCGTTAAGAAAAAGAACTTCAAGAAACCATTCAAGGGTCAAGCTCATATTGGCCAACAATATGTCTCCGATGATGATGAAGATGATGATGAAGATGAAGAAGGAGGAATTGCCAATCTTGCATATGGCCTAACACCGGCCAAATCATCACTCTTCAACAACCTCACCGACGATGAGGATGACACTCCCAAATGCTTCATGGCCAAAGAAAACAAGGTACAAACTAAACCTCTTGTCAATTCCTCTAACAATGATAATGAGGAGGAGCTAGTCCCCTCCTTGCAAGATATGGTGAAAATGTTAGGGATAATGCAAGAGAAGGTTGAAGAGAGCGAAGAGATGGTGGACAAACAAGAAAACATGCTTATCAAGAAGCTTGATGAGATTAAAGAGTTGAAGGTCTTGCTTGAGGAAGAAAGAAAGAAGAACGAGGAGTTGACTCTTTGCCTTACTAAGGTAAACAAGTCAAATGCTAAGCTTGAAGACATCAACCTCTCACTCCAAACAAAGTGTGAATCTCTTAAAGAGAATCACAAGTTGTTGGAAGGAGAGATTGAAGTCCTCAAGAGTAGCACATTGACGCACAAAAGCAAGGTTGAGTCAATGCAATCCTCATCAAGAAAAGAGTGTACAAGATGTGAAGGTGTTGACATTGACAACATTGCCACCGATAAGGTGACAATCAAGGATCTCACTAACAAGGTCAAGAATCTTGAGAGAGCGGCTCAAGTTGAGCTAGCTAAGAAAATTGTTAGTGAGGAAAGAAAGTTCAATGGCAACAAAGGCATTGGATTCAAGGAGCAACCCAAGAAGAGATTCAACAACAAGACCAACATGAATCAACCAAAGCAAGTTGCTCAAACCAAGCACGTGAAGAAGGCCAAAACAACACAAGAGCTCAAAAAGAAGAGCTCACCCGTATCCTTCTATGTGTATGATCGTGCAACATATGAACTAACCCATGGTGCTCATGGGAAAGTAGTTGCAAGATTTGTTGGGCCACACTATGCAAGGTGGAATCCTTGTGTGTGGGTGCCCAAAAGTGTTGTTTCTAAAGTTAAGGGACCCAAGCAAGTTTGGGTGCCTAAATCTTGTGCTTAATTGTGTGTAGGGATACTCCTCGGGCGGTTCAATATGGGTACTCGACACCGGGTGCTCAAATCATATGACCGGGGAGAAGAAGATGTTCTCCACACTTGACAAAGACAATCTACCAAGTGGGAGTATATCTTTTGGAAATGATCAACAAGGAAAGGTAATTGGTCGTGGTGGAATTCAAATCACCCATGACCTTTCAATTAGTAATGTGTTTCTTGTGAAAGGTTTAGGGTACAACTTAATGTCCATATCACAACTTTGTGGAATGGGTTTTAATTGTCTCTTTACCGATGAAGGCGTGACCGTCTTTAGAAAAGCGGATTCCTCAATTGCATTCAAAGGGTACTTGGAGGATAAGATCTATCTTGTTGATTTCACCAACAAAGAGGGTCCCAATCTAAGTGCTTGTTTGATAGCAAAAACCACCTTGGGTTGGTTATGGCATCGCCGACTAGCTCACGTTGGGATGAGGAATCTACATAAACTTCTAAAGGGTGGCCACGTCGTTGGACTAAAGGATGTTGCCTTTGAGAAGGACAAAGTGTGCAGCGCATGTCAAGCCGGAAAGCAAGTTGGAGCCAACCATCCATCCAAGACGATGATGACGACCACAAGACCATTGGAGATGCTTCACATGGACCTCTTCGGTCCGGTCACATACCTAAGCATTGGCGGTAACAAGTATGGCCTAGTCATTGTTGATGATTATTCCCGTTTCACTTGGGTATTCTTTTTGAAGGATAAAAGTGAGACACAAGGTGTTCTAAAGAGTTTCTTGAGAAGAGCACAAAATGAATATGAAGTGAAGATTAAGAAGATTAGAAGTGACAACGGCACCGAGTTCAAGAATACACAAGTCGAGGAGTACCTAGATGAAGAAGGCATCAAGCATGAGTTCTCCGCACCATACACTCCTCAACAAAATGGTGTAGCCGAGAGGAAGAACCGCACACTCATTGAGATGGCAAGAACCATGCTTGATGAATACAAGACTCCCGACACCTTTTGGGCCGAAGCCATCAACACCGCTTGCCATGCAACCAACCGGTTGTACCTTCACAAGATATTGAAAAAGACACCCTATGAGCTTCTCACCGGTAAAATTCCTAACGTGTCGTATTTCCGTGTCTTTGGGAGCAAATGCTTTATTCTTAACAAGAAGCCAAGGTCTTCTAAGTTTGCTCCAAAGACCAATGAAGGTTTCTTACTTGGATACGGATCAAATGTGTATGCATACCGAGTTTTCAACAAAGTCTCCGGCATTGTTGAGATCACGCGTGATGTAACATTTGATGAATCTAACGGCTCTCAAGTAGAGCAAGTTAATCCAAGTGATGTAGGTGATGAAGCTCCTTGTGAAGCAATAAGGAACATGGCAATTGGTGAAATAAGGCCACAAGACCCAACTCAAGTGCAAGGTGATCCATCTTCTCCAAATCAAGATGAAAATCCTCCACAAAATCCACAAAATGAACAAGATCAAGGTGGTGACCAAGATCATGGTGACGATCATGATCAAGGCAATAACCAAGATCAAGAACAAGATGGTGGAGGTGATGATCATCAAGACGAACAACAAGAAGAACAAGAGGAAGATGCACCTAGGCCCCAACAACCCCGAGTGCGCCAAAGCATACAAAAAGATCATCCCGTTGATAACATTCTTGGTGACATTCAAAAGGGGGTAACCACTAGATCCCGAGTCGCTACCTTTTGTCATCACTACTCGTTTGTTTCTTCTTTGGAGCCTCTTAAGGTAGAACAAGCATTGCAAGACTCGGATTGGGTGGTGGCCATGCAAGAAGAGTTGAACAACTTTGAGAGAAACAAAGTGTGGTCATTGGTGGAGAGACCCAAGCAAAATGTTGTAGGAACCAAGTGGGTGTTCCGCAACAAACAAGATGAACATGGTGTAGTGGTGAGGAACAAAGCAAGACTTGTTGCAAAGGGGTACTCACAAGTTGAAGGTTTGGACTTTGGGGAAACATATGCACCGGTAGCAAGGCTTGAGTCAATTCGCATATTGCTCGCCTATGCTACACACCATGGCTTCAAGTTATATCAAATGGATGTGAAGAGTGCATTCCTCAACGGTCCAATTCAAGAAGAAGTGTACGTGCAACAACCACCGGGTTTTGAAGATCCGAAGAAACCTCACCACGTGTACAAGCTTCACAAAGCTCTCTACGGGCTCAAGCAAGCACCAAGAGCTTGGTATGAACACCTCAAGGGATACCTCATCGACAAGGGCTTCATAATGGGCAAGGCCGATCCTACCCTCTTCACTAGAAAAGTTGGGAGTGATTTATTTGTATGCCAAATATATGTCGATGACATAATATTTGGTTCTACTAACCAATCTTTTCGTGATGAGTTTGCCAAGATTATGACTAGGAAATTTGAGATGTCGATGATGGGGGAGTTGAAGTTCTTTCTAGGCTTTCAAGTCAAGCAACTAGAAGATGGAACTTTCATAAGTCAAACCAAGTACACCCAAGACATCCTCAAGAAATTTGATATGAACAAGGCAAAGCCAAGCAAGACTCCAATGAAGACAAATGGTCATCTAGGATTGGACGTGAATGGGAAGGCGGTTGATCAAAAGGTATATCGCTCCATGATTGGCTCTTTGCTTTACCTTTGTGCATCTAGGCCCGATATCATGCTTAGTGTGTGCATGTGTGCAAGATTTCAAGCCGCTCCAAAAGAGAGCCACTTGGTGGCCGTTAAAAGAATCTTGAGATATTTGGTTCACACTCCAAACATAGGGTTGTGGTATCCTAAGGGCGCCAAATTCAAGTTAGTTGGCTACTCCGATGCCGACTACGCCGGATGTAAGGTAGATAGAAAAAGCACCTCCGGGACTTGCCAATTCTTGGGTAGGTCCCTTGTGTCATGGTCATCCAAGAAACAAAACTCGGTTGCCCTTTCCACAGCCGAAGCGGAGTATGTTGCAGCCGGTAGTTGTTGTGCACAACTCTTATGGATGCGACAAACTCTTAAGGACTTTGGATACTCTTTGACCAAAGTTCCTCTCCTATGTGATAATGAGAGTGCCATCATGATTGCATACAACCCCGTTGATCACAATAGGACTAAGCATATAGATATCCGGCACCACTTCTTGAGAGATCATTCAATCAAAGGGGACATTGAGATTAGCTATGTGAGAACCGATAAACAACTAGCCGATATCTTCACCAAGCCATTAGATGAGAAAAGATTCTGTGAGCTTAGGAGTGAACTTAACATACTTGATTCTTCTAATGTGGAATGAAATCTTGTGCATCTTGGTGATATTGATTGTTGTCTTTATTCTCTCAAAAACTATTTGCAAAAATAAAGCTTATCTTTTGTATTGAAAATATTTGAAGTTGATCGTGTGATCATATTGCCCATCTTGTGGATATTGTTCTCTGTGGTTGATTGCTGGCTATCCACAAGTGAAGGCAACCCCAAGTTCCAACTTAGGTCTCTAAAATTCAAAACTCTTTCTCAAAATTTTTCCAAATGGGCTGAACCAGGACAGGACGGAACTTCCGTTCCCTGGCGGAACTTCCGTGCAAAACTCTCTGGTTTTGACGGAACTTCCGTCAGTGACGGAACTTCCGTCACGTGCGGGTTTAAGGGGAACCCGACCCCTTCTTTTTCCTTCTTCTTCCGTTGACGCCGGTTTTTGACCAAGGGACCCACCGTCGACAACTATAGGTCAAAAGAGGGCCGGTGGGCGGAAGGCCGACGGCCGCTTGAGCGAGTAAAAGGGGCGTCCCTCCCGGGAATCGTGCGCGGATGCCAACGGAAGAGCATAACATTGATGGGCCTGGCCCACGTTGTAAAATTAGAAATAATAGTTTAATTTTGGGAAAGATCTTAGTCGGTTAGGAAATCGGCCCGAAGAGGGTCCGAGTAGGATTCTTTGTGCTCGAGTATAAATACGTACTCGGATGTAACATGTAAACTCGATTCACATCCAATACAACTTTCGGCGCATCGCCAAACCCTAATTTTCTCGTCAAGTCTTTACCGTTTTCGCGCGGGATCTTCGGGGCTCCTGGCCGACGACACGTTGGCTTGACGAGGTAATTATGTTGTCTAATTCTCGGCGCATTGTTCGTAATTAGATGGCTTAATTGCTAGTTATCCGGCGACTAGATCTGTTTTCGATCGGCGTAGTGAGTATCGGCCGGGATGAGTCAAGTTGACCTGGTCCGGGCTCGTGGTGGAGGTAGTTTGACTTGTCCCGCCTCCCCGTTCCAGCCTTTACTCACGGCGCCGATTGGCTCGGATCTGGTCGTTCGAGTCACGATAGCCGCTATGAGAATTCTTCTACATCTTGGTCGATTCGACCGTGCAGATTCGGCTTGACGTGTCCCGTGTTTGCCTTTGCGATAGTTGACTTGTCCTAGGCGCATGCAGCCGATTGGCTAGGGTGCAGATTTACTTTCATAGTTAAGACGTTTATGATTGTGCTTGTCCTGAATCGGCCGGGCGTGCGCGGCCGTTAGACCTGGTCCAGCCGCGTGCCATCGCTCGACTTGTCCTGTTGGAGCGACCGGTCGATTTGGGATCCGTGTGGTTGTATTTGTCTTACTCGTTCTTTCGGAGTGTTTAGCCGATTGCTTATCACGTTCATTAAGCCGTTTTATGTTTAATTAATGCCAAACCCGTTAAAGCTGCTTTTGAACCCGAGTTACTAAGTATGATCTTATTGATTATCATTATACCTTTGGATAGATCTAAATAATTCACCGATATAATCAATGACGTAATCGGCCGCATACCCGATCGGCCGATTCACGGATCTCGATTGATGATTAAACTATCCTCTTGCTACCAAACTAATTACATCCTATTAATAATTGCTCTGTTTACATTGTACTCGATAACACATCCCCGCAAAGTCTTAATGATTTGATCGTTTACCGACGAAATCGGCTGCTAGTCACCGATCGCATGTTATAGCATCGGCCGATTTCGTATCGTTTGTACCACAGTTCGTTTGCCTAACATTTAATACATAAATGGATGGGCCGTGCTGTTCTCTCGTTCATGGCCGATTTTGTCTATCTTACGCCGTGATCGGCCATGGCTGCACATCGGTCTATCCGGGCCGATGACCTGGAATTTTACACTCTTTTATTGTCTTTGTTGGTTTGCAGGAAAACCATCCGGCACGCACCAGCGCACACGAACATCGGCGAGCTGAGCCGGTCCGTTGGGAGCACAGGATTCTGCGTCAGCCTGGAATTTCGGTGGACTCTCCGGACGACGGTGTGTCGGCGACTTTTGACGTCAACACACTTTTTTCATGCACGAAACTAAGGCATTATCTCGTTAGCCGAGGAGTGCACTCGTGGTTTGCCAGGCCGATGTCGTAAAATATATGCTATCGGCCCCGGTCCCCAAAGGTCGGTTGGGCAAATGGATGTTGGCAATTGCGGAGTTTGATCTAGGCCATGAATCGACCAAAGCGGTGAAAGCGCAAGTATTGGCCGATTTAATAGTGCAACACGGTGAACACTCGGCCAAATACGTTGAACCGGTGCCATGGACGGTGTTCTTTGATGGTTCAATTTGCAAGGAAGGAAGTGGAATCGGCTTGGTTGTTGTGTCGCCTCGGGGGCAATACGTGGATATTCTATTACAGTAGAGGCGCACACCAACAACCAAGTCGAATATGAGGCAGTATTAAAAGGATCTGGAACTACTCATCGATGCCGGGGCTGATTTTGTGGAAATTTTCGGCGATTCCTTGTTGGTCGTGAGTCACCGTGGCCGATGAGTATGAGTGTAAAGATGAAATATTGCTGCAATATCATAGAAAGTGCCGGAAGTTAATGAAAAGATTCAAGTGTGTTAAAATCGGCCATATACCAAGAGAGCAGAACTTCGAAGCAAATAACTTGGCTCAACTAGCATCCGGATATCGGCTTGCCGAAACAGCTTGGAAATAGCCGATATTGAAGAAGCCGATTGGCGCACGTAAATTCGAAGTTTTTTGAGGAATCCATCCCAACCTACGGATAAGAAGCTAAGATATAAAGCCTTGAAGTATGTTCTGTTGGATGATCAATTATTTTTCAAGACGATTGATGGAGTGCTTCTCAAGTGTATTGATGACACCGAAGCCAAAGTGGTAATGAGCGAAGTACATGATGGGATTTGCGGAACACATCAATCGGCCCATAAAATGAAGTGGCTGCTAAGGCGAGCTGGTTATTACCGGCCGACAATGTTGGCCGATTGTTTCAAATATTATAAAAGTTGCCAAGATTGCCGAAATTCGGGCCTATACGGAGGGCACCTGCGTCGGCCATGAATCCGGTGATCAAACCTTGGCCGTTCGTAGGCCGGGCCATGGATATGATCGGCCGGATAAATCCAGACATCAAGCAAAGGACATCAATACATATTGGTAGCGACAGATTACTTCACAAAGTGGGTTGAAGCGGCACCCTATCGCAAAGTTTCGACGGCCGACGTGATAACATTTGTTAAGGAGCATATCATTCATAGATTTGGGATTCCGGAGACAATCACAACAGATCAAGGATCAGTATTCACGTCGGACGAATTTCAATCTTTTGCTGATGAGATGGGAATTAAGTTGATTAATTCGTCGCCGTATTATGCCCAAGCCAATGGACAAGTCGAAGCGGCGAATAAGAGTCCGATCAAGTTAATCAAGCGGAAAATACAAGAGTATCCTCGTAAGTGGCACATGAAATTGATGGACGCTTTGTGGGCTTATCGTATGTCACGGCATGGAGCCATGCAAGTTGCGCCGTATCAGCTGGTATATGGGCACGAAGCCGCATCGCCATGGGAGACAGACTATCGGCTCCGAAGGATTGAATTGCAACAAAAGCTTTCGGCCGATCAAGTACTATGGATTGATGATGGATGAATTAGAAGATGTAGTACAAAATCGGCTGGATGCATTGGAAAAAATAGAGCAGAATAAGGCGAGGGTCGCCCGCCATTATGATAAGAAGGTTGTGCAGAAACAGCTTTAAAGAAGGCGATTTGGTCCGGAAGCTTAGGATGCCGATCGGTGTGAAGGACAATCGGTTTGGTAAATGGTCGCCTAATTGGGAAGGACCTTATTTGATTAGCCGATCGGCACCGGGTAATGCATATATTTTGAAAGAGTTAGAAGGGGAAGAATTCGGCCGAGCACTTAATGGAAAGTATTTGAAGCAGTATTATCCTAGTATTTGGATTAACTCATAGTGTTCGGCCTAAAAGAGACTACAGCCGATGTCGATGCACATCGCTTTGAGACGGCCGATACGAGAGTATCGCCCTTAGCCTAAAAAAAATGTGAAAGTAAAATACAGGAAGTAACCAATAAATTAGCCGATGTTTAAAACGTCGCCTTCGGATGGCCGATATGATTGTATATCGCCCTTAGTGCAAAAAATGTTTACAACCAAAACTTTGTTCAAAAATCCTATTACACCTAAGCATAATCAACGGCCTCGGCGCGGGACAAGAAGTCTTGGGCGGCAGATAGTGCGCGGGCCAGCATGGAGTCGAGGTTGGCCATGACCGATAGGTCATCCTCGATGGGGCCGATATCGCCGTGCGCCGCGGTGGCCATCTTCTCGGCCGCTTGAATTGCTTCGTCCGTGATCTTCCGTTGAGCCGCCACGTCGACCGACAGCTGTGCAATGGTGGCTTCCGGGGCCGCCGCTTCCTTCTCCTTGAGAGCCGGCGAGGCTCTCAAATCGGCAATCTCTTGGTTGATTGCTTGCAGTTCATCCTGCCGATTTGAGAGTTGCTCTTGCATCTCCCGGGTCTTGTGAACCTCCTCCTCGGAGCGCTTGATGGATTCTTCGGTAAGTAACGCGGCTTGCTCGTTGCTCCGCGTGGAGAGCCGTACGCCGTTGAGCACGGGTGAAGTCCATCTCGCCAGTACTCCATGTATGCCACACGGTGCGAGCATCGCGAACATCCTCTCGGGAGCTCAGTCCGGACCTCCAAGTACCGGGCCCTTATGGGATGGGCGTCGGCCACCAAGCGATCAACCGAAGAAGCCTCAAGCCTCGCGCGCGATTTCGGCCATAGTGGTAAGACCGAGAGCCGATACCAAAATCGGCGCAGGACGAGGGAAGCCGAGCGCCCGAAATACCAAGAGAAATAAAGTGAAGCTAATGAATAGCGGCGAAGAAAAAAAGGAGATAGTAGAAGCAAACCCGTGAAGCGTCGATGCGAAGCGGCCGGACGTCTATCGGCTGCGCCATGGAACCCACAGGTTCGTGAGTTCCAATCAGCTCTCGGCCGGCCGATCCCTCTTCTCCGGCGGCATCCTCGGAGGCGGCATCGGGCATATGTCCAGCTTGTTCAGTTTCGGCGGGCTCATCGGCGGGCTCGTCGGCAGCAGTATTTACGAGGAGAAGGCTGCGGGCGGTTCCTGGCCGGCCGGTTCTTCGACGAGCAATGGTGCCTTGTTCAACTTCGGCGGCGATTTCGGAAGACACGAGCCGATCCAAGCGAGTTGGGCTCTCCGTAGGATTTGGATCGGCCCGGCTTGGTGTAACTTCGGGATTCGGAGCCGTTTGAATCGGCCTTTCGGGTGTCGGCGTCCTGGCCCGTGGAGGAGTTGACAGGCGAATAGGCCTATCAGGTGTTGGAGTCCGGGCCCGAGGAGGAAGAACCGCCGATTCCTGCTAAGAACTCATAGTTAGTCAGCATGTAAAGTGAAAAAAGGAATCAGCAATCATGCGAGTAATAACCTGACGCGGCGGAGATGGATCATCGAAATAGTCCGGGTCGGACGGACGTACAAGTCTGCTTCACCAGCGCGCGGTGTCGCTTCGGACTTGAGTCGGCCCCGCTGTTAGCACATTGGCCCTCCTCTTGCCGGGGGCGGCCGTTTTTGTCTTGGCCTTGCGGGCAGCTGGTGCCCTCGACTCATCGCAGCAAAAGCTTGGGCGGGAGTGCGATCGGTGAAGCCGATATTCGGAGCAATTGGGCTCGGCATCAAGTATGCAATTGGCCGGCCACCGATACTCGGGTCGGCGGCTCCTCCGTGTCCGACCGAAAAGGAATATATAAGGGTGAGTATTTGGAGCGGCCGATTTCATCAATAAAATCGGCCTTATAAAAATAAATCGGCTACACGTATCTCGGCGAAAGCTTCCGTCGAGACTAAGCCGGAGAAGAAGGAGGCGGTGTTCCGGCCGCGGAGGTGCCGGTTCCATTCGCCCCACCAACGGTCGAAAAGGCGGGTACTCCGGGCGCCGGGAAAATCCGGTTAAGTCGCCGGTGACGACATCGGCGGTGCGGCCGACGAGCCAATTCCACCGGATGGCGTTGTCGACGATAGATCGCGCCTTTATTTGCCCCACATAGAAGAGGTCGGGGGCAACCGGCCGAAACCAAGTTGGCGGGCCGCCACCGACGGGTGGTAGAACTCATAGGAGCAGAAAGCCTTGCTCCCGGCAATGAGTCCCGTCGGCAGCAGACAGGGGCGGAGGCAGGTGGTGAATATCTTGACCGCTTCCGCGTCGGCCGTCGGGAAGGTGGGGTCAATCAGGAAAGGAGTGTCATACCCCTTCTCGAAGAAATCGATGTACGGGTACCAATCCGTACTTTCATTGTTGAGGCCCTTGTAAAGGGCAGCGAACCGAGTAAGCCGGGGTGTCATCCGATATGGCCGCCCCTGGAGCCATGGATAGCGCCTCCCCAAAAGAGATACATCGGCTGGATCGGGCGTGGCCGATTCGGCATAATTGCCGGGGAAAGTGAGGACACCGAGGTCCGGATCTATGGCCTTGGAGGTGTGAAGGGACAACCACATTTGGATGAACCACCAAGGGCCTCCCAGTGTTCTTGATCGATCGGCCGGAGCGCAACTCCACCGAGACTTGATGAAGAAGGAGGTAGGCCGATCCCGGAAGATACTTGCCCATAGGGAGGGCTTGACTGTCGGCCGATACATCGGCCATCGGCAGGAAATTGTTTGTGGGGCTCACACCGACCCCGCAGAAGAAAAAATGGTCGAGCCACATGTTGAGGAAGGCGACATGTTCACGGCGATCGACCGTGCCGTGCCCTTTGTTATAGGTCCGAATATAGCCCTTCCAGCCCCTGGTGTCTTTGGGATTGATCCGGTGGGAAGACTTAATGCGGACAGCATCCGGAGTGGCCTCCGCCGTGATGTTCAAATCGGCCGGCATGACCGTGTCCAGGAGGGTCATGGTAGCCGGGCCATGGCCGAACATGAAGCAGCTTCAAGGCATCCGACCAAAGATAAGAAGCTGCCACCAGCAACGGTTCGTTCTTGTGGTGGTCGGCCAAAGAGAGTTTGATGGCGTGGGCAATGCCGATATTGGCCCAACCTTGCCGATGGACGGCCGATACTCGGTTATACCAATCGCGCCATCCGGCAACGGGAGTCGGCCATGACCTAAAGCTATTGGCCCACTCGGCCGGTAAAGGAGACCGTTGCCGAAACGGGACCCGGTTCGTTTCGGCACGGATGAGATCCGTGGGGTCGGGATCACCCATGGGGCCCAAAAAGAAGTGAGTGGGGATGTTGGATGGGATGGCGACTTGGTTCCGGATCTCCTAAAAAAACAAGGAATATGGCTAAAATGAGAAGCGGAACGGAAAGGAAATAGATCGTGAAAATGAACAAAAACAAGAACATGAAGAAAATTGCAAAGGTGGAAAAGAGGGATGCTCGAATGTACATTACCTCCGGAACGGCGTTGGTGGTGGCGACGACGCGGTCGGCGGCGGCGGCCGCAGCGGCAGCAACAAGCGAGGATTCATGGTCGCCGGAGGAACAAAGACGGCGGCGGCGCGGTGAAAAGTTGAAAGGGCTCGAAAAGGGCAAAGGTCACTAGAGCAGATGAAGACGAAAGCCAAGAAGAAGAAACAGATGGGGGATGACCGGGGTGGCCTTGGGTTTTATTGAGAAGTGACGGGCAGTAAAACCGGCGCAAGAAAAGAGGATAAATCGGTCCGACGCATGCGTTGCATACCCCGGACCGGGGGACATGTGTTGACGCCGGTTTTTGACCAAGGGACCCACCGTCAGCAACTATAGGTCAAAAGAGGGCCGGTGGGCGGAAGGCCGACGGCCGCTTGAGCGAGTAAAAGGGGCGTCCCTCCCGGGAATCGTGCGCGGATGCCAACGAGAAGAGCATAACATTGATGGGCCCGGCCCACGTTGTAAAATTAGAAATAATAGTTTAATTTTGGGAAAGATCTTAGTCGGTTAGGAAATCGGCCCGAAGAGGGTCCGAGTAGGATTCTTTGTGCTCGAGTATAAATACGTACTCGGATGTAACATGTAAACTCGATTCACATCCAATACAACTTTCGGCGCATCGCCAAACCCTAATTTTCTCGTCAAGTCTTTACTGTTTTCGCGCGGGGATCTTCGGGGCTCCGGCCGACGACACGTTGGCTTGACGAGGTAATTATGTTGTCTAATTCTCGGCGCATTGTTCGTAATTAGATGGCTTAATTGCTAGTTATCCGGCGACTAGATCTGTTTTCGATCGGCGTAGTGAGTATCGGCCGGGATGAGTCAAGTTGACCTGGTCCGGGCTCGTGGTGGAGGTAGTTTGACTTGTCCCGCCTCCCCGTTCCAGCCTTTACTCACGGCGCCGATTGGCTCGGATCCGGTCGTTCGAGTCACGGTAGCCGCTATGAGAATTCTTCTACATCTTGGCCGATTCGATCGTGCGGATTCGGTTGACGTGTCCCGTGTTTGCCTTTGCGATAGTTGACTTGTCCTAGGCGCATGCAGCCGATTGGCTAGGGTGCAGATTTACTTTCATAGTTAAGACGTTTATGATTGTGCTTGTCCTGAATCGGCCGGGCGTGCGCGGCCGTTAGACCTGGTCCAGCCGCGTGCCATCGATCGACTTGTCCCGTTGGAGCGACCGGTCGATTTGGGATCCGTGTGGTTGTATTTGTCTTACTCGTTCTTTCGGAGTGTTTAGCCGATTGCTTATCACGTTCATTAAGCTGTTTTATGTTTAATTAATGCCAAACCTGTTAAAGCTGCTTTTGAACCCGAGTTACTAAGTATGATCTTATTGATTATCATTATACCTTTGGATAGATCTAAATAATTCACCGATATAATCAATGACGGAATCGGCCGCATACCCGATCGGCCGATTCACGGATCCGATTGATGATTAAACTATCCTCTTGCTACCAAACTAATTACATCCTATTAATAATTGCTCTGTTTACATTGTACTCGATAACACATCCCTGCAAAGTCTTAATGATTTGATCGTTTACCGACGAAATCGGCTGCTAGTCACCGATCGCATGTTATAGCATCGGCCGATTTCGTATCGTTTGTACCACGGTTCGTTTGCCTAACATTTAATACATAAATGGATGGGCCGTGCTGTTCTCTCGTTCATGGCCGATTTTGTCTATCTTACGCCGTGATCGGCCATGGCTGCACATCGGTCTATCCGGGCCGATGACCTGGAATTTTACACTCTTTTATTGTCTTTGTTGGTTTGCAGGAAAACCATCCGGCACGCACCAGCGCACACGAACATCGGCGAGCTGAGCCGGTCCGTTGGGAGCACAGGATTCTGCGTCAGCTGGAATTTCGGTGGACTCTCCGGACGACGGTGTGTCGGCGACTTTTGACGTCAACATCTTCCTCATAACTCTCCACAGCTTCTCTCTCCTCCCAAACCCTAGCTCGTGAGCACCCGAGGCGATCTGCGATTTCAACCAAGGAAAAGCTCAAGTAATCCGTGGGAAAGCTTCCCCATCCCACGGCACTTCCGTTCCTCAACTTCTTCCGTGGATTCGCGCTCTCCTTCGCGTGGATTTGGTATGGATCTTGAAATCTCTTTTTTTAAATCTTGGTCAATGCTAGTAGCTTGTTGGTCTATCTTGAGTAGAATAGCGTCTAGCATCTTAGTATACTCAAGTATTTGTCTAGCACTAGTGGGTAGAATAGATATTGTGTTGGTTTGGTCAACTCCATGGGCGCAGCTCTGACGAGACGGAAGTTCCGTCGTCCCCGACGGAAGTTCCGTCTCGGCGAACTTCACTCATGTAGCTGCCCACATTGACACGTTACCTATTCTATTCGACCAAGCTCTTATCAATTCCTTCTTTCTTGCCGGAGTATGACTCGTACCAAGCACGCGGGCAGGAAGAGCGGCGGGCCAACCATTCGGGAACCAACCCGTGATGAGGAGATTGAGGAGGAAGTTCCCTCGTCGGAGAGTGAGGAGGAGCTGCCACCTCGATCACAGCTCAAGCGCAAGAGGGTGATCAAGCGCGCACCGCATCCCGACGATCGAAACAAGGGCAAGGGAGTTGCACGTGAGCGATCGGGGGCAGCCGCTGCAGGTGTTGCAACCAGTGATGTTCGTGTGAGGCCACCGGTCTACATTGGGTCCCACAGCCGATGTGATATGAGGAGGCATCCCGATGTGCTCGGATGCGCCGAGAAGGACGGACCCCCGCAGTGTACGGGAGAAAGAGGCATCGGATCCGAGGTTTCACTTGTGGGGTCAACAAGACTATTACTACACGTTCTTCATTGACATGCGGAAGAAGTCTCAAAGGCTGCACCCACATCGGTGGATTGATTGGCAGTACATGGAGAACAAGAATGATGCTATCTTTGATCAAGTGATAGATGCGTGCAAGGCCCGTGGAGTGTATGATCTCATGGCTTTCCGCTATGATTGGAATGAAGAAATTGTCTGTCGGTTCTATGCCACACTCTACATTGACACCGGCCGCCACAAGATAGTTTGGATGACTCAAGGACAGCGCTATGAGTGCAGTCGGCGAGTGTTTGCTTCTTATTTCAACCTGCCGAGTCCGACGGAGATGATGATCATGAGACCATCATCAATGAGCAAACCATCCCCGAGTCCGAGCTGGCCTTTATGTATGAGGATGGCCCATGTGTCTATGGACAAACAAAGGGACTTCAGCCCTACTACTTCTACCTTAACAGGATCCTTCGCTGGACCATTGTGCCCAAGGATGGATACAATGACCAGATTGCTGCTTGGTCAAGGAATGTGTTAGTGAGGTTTGCACCCGACGCTGCTCCTTTTTGTGTCATGGGATTTATCTTTGAGGAGATTAGCAGGCGCAGCAGTGAATACTAGGATGACACTTCCCTATGCTCCTTGGATTATGGCTATGATTGAGGGAGTTACCCAGCTGACATTTGAGAAGGAATGCAAGCATCGTCCACTGCAGCTAAAGCTAAAAGGAGGAGCAAAGAAGAAGCGCAGCACCCTAGCCCCGCTTGGTACCTCTAGCGAGTGCAGCTCCACGCCGGGAAGGCTCTCCCACTTCTCGCATCTTGAGCGCCCTCAAGTCTATCTTCAATGTGTGCACCGCAAATGCTGTTGATATCCACCGGACCGAGGCAGGGTGTCAAAAAGAATGCTAGAAGGATGAAGAACTTCATGAGGTCACGGGGTGCTCGAGGTCTCCCCTCCAGGATCCGAGGAAGAGGAGGATGCACCCCCTCCCGTTTATCGGTGGCAGCCCGAGGACTATGCTCCCTTCTTTGGTGGTGATGGCGGTCAAAGCTCCCATGCAGCCCATGCAGGAGATGAAGAAGAAGAGGAGGAGGACTTTGGTGGGCAGGAGGGCGACGAGTGATTTCCCATCTTACTCTCCTTCCTTTCTTCCTTTTTGGTGCCTTGATGCCAAAGGGGAGAGAGTGAGAAAAGGGATACTTTCCTAACTTTGTGTTCTTTATCTATCTTAGTCATTGGAACTCATGGGAACTTATGTAATGAACTATGTGATTTGTGCTCTATTGTAATAGGTTTAGTTTTTTAATTCCTCGCAAACTTTGTGCTTGAATGATGGATGATGGTTGCTTAATGCTTTAATGTGGTGCCTTTTAGTTCATTGATATATGTGGCTTGCGTTATGTGGTGTGAAGCTATTCGCGCTTGTGCTGTTTCTCTTTTTCCTCTTCACACTTAAACTTGTCACTTGTGCACCTTGTCTTTAGGCACCCCACAAGCACAAAATATAGGGGAGCTCTCTCACATGTTTGTGTGACCCATGCATCGCTTTAGGGGGAGCTCCGCTATATTTTGTTTGCCTTTGTTGTTCCTTTCGTATTCGATTTCGTTTATCCCTTTTTAATTGTTTGTCATCAATCACCAAAAAAGGGGAGATTGAAGATGCACTAGGCCCCCTAGTGGGTTTTGGTGATAAATGACAAATGATTAAAAGCTCTAATGTGGTTATTGAGTCATTGTGCAGGACAACAAAATGATAGTATTCACAATGTGAGAAAGTAAACCCCTCAATTAAAAAAGTTGAAGTACTCAAAGAGCCAAGATGACAAGTTTAGATTTATAGCTTCTTGAGTATAGGTGTGCCAAACTATTAAGAGGGGTGAAGCGATCTTACGTGCTTGGGAAGAATGTGCTCTAGGTATTCTCAAACAACTTGGAACCAAAATACCAACTCAACCTCGATCAAAAGGCCTATCTTTTCCTACCTTCTCCACACCCGACGGAAGTTCCGTCCGGGTCGACGGAAGTTCCGTCGGTTCCGGAGAGTTTGGGACGGAAGTCCCAAACGTGACGGAAGTACCGTTCCTAGGGTTTTCCAGTTCAAATCTTGCCCGACGGAAGTTCCGTCCGGGCTGACGAAGTTCCGTCGGTTCCGAGAGAGTTTGGGACGGAAGTTCTAACTCGAACGGAAGTACCGTCCCGGGCGTTTCGCAGTTGACCTAATAGAGTGACGGAAGTTCCGTCACCCACGGAAGTTCCGTCAAGTCCAATCATTGACTTGAGCAACGGCTCTTTTAGAGCCCACACTATATAAAGCTTTGACCTAACCCGTGAGAAAGGCTGCTGGTGCCTTGTGAACTCTCGGATCTTGCTCAAGCTTTCTCTCTCACTCCTCTCCACTCCTCTTGAGATCCAAAGCCATTGGAGTGAGCTCCCATCTTGATTCCAAGCTTGATAGCACCAACCCAACCTAGAGCACATCTTCCCTTAGCAATTAATCTCGTTCTTCACTTGTTACTCTTGGAGATTCGTTCTCCTAGATTGGCTAGGTGTTGCCCTAGAGCTCCCAAGCTTGTGGTGAGCCTTGGGAAGTTTGTGAAGGTTGAGATTCGCCTCCGCAAGGAAAGGAATCCAAGGAAGAAGAAGAAAACCAAGTTTGACCTTTGTGGTTGCTTGGGAGGATTAGGGTTGAAAGAAACCCGGCTCTTTGTGAGCTCCTCAACGGAGACGTAGGAACCTCTTTGTGAGGGGTCCGAACTTCGGTGAAAAATCTCCGCGCCTCTCTTGTTTGTTTTTGTTGTGTGTTTGCTTGTTCATCTCTCGGGTGTGTTTTAGCCCGATCTACTTGTGTATTGCGTGTCTATTGAATCCCTGCAGGTATAACACTTTCAAGGCAAAAAGGAAGGTTTCCATTCAAGTGGAATCGTGAGATTTCCTCTCCCTTTCCATTCCCTAGAGTTTTCATCTCACCACCCCGACGGAAGTTCCGTCGGTGGCGAATTTAATCCATTTGCTTTTAAGTGTTGTAATTTCAGGTTTTTATCTAGATTGCCTATTCACTCCCCGTGACGGAAGTTCCGTCGATGGCGAATTTAATCCATTTGCTTTTAAGTGTTGTAATTTCAGGTTTTTATCTAGATTGCCTATTCACCCCCCCCCCTCTAGGCAACTTTCAACCTATGACACGATACTTTGAGCTAAACATGAAATTTTAGAACATAATACAAATGATAGCACAATCTAGGCCATTATTGGCTTATAGTTGACTATATGAGACAAAGTACAATGGTATTGCTAAAACGTTCTCATAGTCCATTGATATATATGTTGTACTGGTGTATCAATTAACATTGTTTCCTGCAGAAAATCGAGATTTTTTGTATCATTTTGCAAGGCATCAAAATAATTGTTTACTGTAAATATCTTGGTAAATGGTTTGTTGTTGTTGTGTGTGTGGATTCTACTGCCATCACAGATAGGTGGTACCGAACCCGCATGTCAGTAACTTGTAATAACTTGTAATGGATCCCAACACATGGTATGGGGTCTTATACTCCTATATGATCGATTTAGTTTTGGCGATCAATATGAATTACACTTTGAGAGATGTTTAATAGCCAACTCACATGCATATGATGGCAGACAAGATCCTTTCGATTCACAAAATAGCAACATCCATCTGATTGCACTTGCAAAATCAAATTATGGTAGTTGACGACCAAAATTGGCTGAGTAGACAGCCTGGGCAAAACCTACATGACCAGTTTTACTGGAATTGACAGAGAAGCAACAATTTGGTACTTTGGGCCGCACGCTCTACTGCTTTTGTTGTGACTGAATTTTGCGTCAACAATGGGGAAGCAAAATATAACGCACAGTGTATAGCGAAGGTCTCGGGATGATTAATGAATGTCAAATTACAAAAACATTGTAGCATTGAGAAGCATGATGCAAATAATACTGTTTTCCAAGGAAATAGTAATTAATAAGCAAAAGCTACTGCTTCTGAACCACCGTTCCTTGCTTATTTATATTTTCAGAAATCGATAGGTTTTGCAACTGCCAAATTGCCAATGACTGCTGCAAGTACAGAGTACTCGCTCACTACTTCAGCTGAAGATGGCCCATGATCCCGCAAACCTGACGCTTGTGTAAGAAACAGCGGCGGTGCCTGCAGATCTGACAGAGATTGGATTTGCTATCGTCAAAGACTACCTCACCAAGCTTGGAAGCCACATAGACATCAATGCAGGCGTACTTGATCTGATCCGCGTCAAGATTACGGCTTCCCCAGTCGCTCGTGGCGATACGGCTGGGCTTCTCAATGTTGATGTACAGCTTCTGCCTCGCGAAGCCCTTGATGCCGGTCCTCCTGAAGAAGGGGCCGAGGAAGTCATAGCAGACGCCGGCGAGGTCGACGCAGGCCAGCCCGACAGCGTGCGCGAGCTTCGCCGCGTCCTCGCCGATGCTAACGAAGCGCACGTCAGGGTCATTGAGGAGGCTCTCGATGGAGGACAACCTGCTGCTGAAGAGCTGGTGGACGAGGCAGCTGGTCCCGACGCAGAGCTGGAGGATGGATGCCTGATTGATCAGAGGCCAGGGACCGGCGGTGGGCTTCCACTTGCAGTCGATCACTACGGGAAAATGGCTAAACGCCGAGTGTCGAATGGTTTGCCAAGCGCTTTATGGCGAGCACTCGGTACACAGAATGTTTGCCGAGTGCCAACGGAAAGGCACTCGGCAAACAGTAAACACACGGCATACTGAACATATGCCGAGTGTCAGGATGAAAGCACTCGGCAGACAACAGGCACTCGGCAAATATTGCCCTTTGCCGAGTGGCTAACACCGACACACTCGGCAAAGGAAATCTCCCATTATGTCTCGGACGGCGAAATCTTTGCCGAGTGTCCAAACCATGACACTCGGCAAAGTAATTTTTTTCTTGGGTTTTTGGCCATAATTTTTTTTTCTGTAGGCCATAGGTAGTTCCTAGTTCATTATTGTGAAATTTGGTACAATTATTCATCTTTTTCTATATTCAATTAATTTTGTTCATTAATTTCATTTTTTATGAAAATTCAAATTTGAACTAGAGGCGTTTCGAAAAATGAAATAAAGTCAATGGAAACTTGATGTTCGTGTTAGTGAAACCAATATGAAGTAAAATACCAAAAACCAGGGGAAATTTTATGGAGTTTGTACAAGAAATGCTACCACTTGCGTGTGATTGAACGATATTTTAATTTTATAAAAAAGTAAACAAAGGCGAAAAATAATGAGAACTCTCAAGAAATCTTGATATCATATATAAACATCATGGTAAATAGTATACAACATTTTGCAAAAATTGTGACGAACATTGTGTACAAATCCAAGAATCTCCGGATAGGAAACGAGTTTTGAGAGTGAGTCATTAAGGTTGGAGTAAATTTAATATAAAAAATTGCATTTGACTTCATGTGATTTTATGTAGGTCAAATGACATTGAAATATCCCAAGAGGATATCCCAAGAGACGATAGCGATGATGATACTTATGATCCAGCTAATTCCGATGATGATGATTATTTCTAATACATGTATGATTCACACTAATTAATTTACTGTTTTCAATTAATTTTTACTATTTATATTGCATATCTTTCTATACTACTGAACTTTTAGTATTTATATTGCATACCTATCTGTACTAATTAACTTTTGCTATTTATTACAGGTGATTGGTGCCGCGAGGACTGGGAGGAATCACATAACGCCGCCCGTGAGCGACGTTTGTTGATGCGAGGTCTAACACACCACCAGGGCAGTCTCAGCCTCGAGGAGTACGCGGACGGATGGGTATGTCCTACCGTGTTTGCATTCTAATTGTACATTGTGCATTAAAACTAATCTTATTTTTTTCCCGCGATCGGCATCTCATGGTGGTGTTGCTCTCAACACTTATCAAGCATTTGCTATGGCCCACATATCAAACGCGGCGTCTAGTGTGGGGTACGACCCGGAGAACCCACCCGCTGCCTCTGCGTACAACAATCCAAGTGTTGTAGAACGCCTCAATGCATACACGAGAGGTGGCGAAGGAGGTCCATGGGCCGGACTACAATCCGGTCATGCACGACCTTGATGGAGAAGTCGTCATGAGGGCTGGAGGAGGAAAGAAACATGGGCGGTACTCGGATCGGTGACCACACAATCAACCCGGCCATTACTCCGTTACTCTCCCAGATTCGAGCACGGACCACGAGCTCCGGCCCTTCTATACGCTCACGACCGATCTGTTTCGGGGACGCTCCGGTACTTTCTATTTCATTCATTGTTCGTTGATTATTAACATTATGATGCACGCACTTGAGATTAACATTGTCTTTAATGTTGCAGGCCCAACTTGAAGCGAGAGAGGAAGAGGCGGGAGGACCCGAAGGCAAAGGTAGCAACACAAGATGAGACTATCCGACCGCAAGCGGAGAGACTGCAGGAGGTCCAGATGGCGAGCCAGGCGAGCCAGGCGCAGTGGCACAAATGTATAACTTCATGCTAGGTCTTCCAGGGTTTGCTGGTCACTCTCTACCACCACCGATCATACCGGTTGCACCTGCTTGGCATATCTCCCGTGAGTACCTTAATATTGCCATTGTTACTCATAACCCTTGAGATTGTAGTTTTAGTTTAGAAAAACTTAGTCAAATTAGACAAACTTAGACAAATTTGTTTTTTTCCAATCTTGTATCATAAGACATGTATTTGTTTTCTTTGTGTAGAATGCTCCTCCTTCAGCGGCGGGATCGGCAACGGAGCAGCACAGTCCTCGGATGCAAGACCCTGCAATCTGCCGTAATCTATTCCCACCCCTCCCTCTCAGTGAGTTGTGCAATGCGAATGTGAACTTCTGGTTGTGCTTGTGAACTCGTCGGATTAGCGTTTGTGAAATTGTCGGATTGTGATTGTGAACATTCTATGGATATGTTCAGGATTTGTGCTTGTGGATAAATGTGGTGAATGTGTTTATTTGTGGATAAATATGGATATGTTCAATATGTGATAGATATGTGGAAATTTGAATTTGTATGAAAACCGTGGCTTTTGTACAAAAATACCAAAAAAATTGATCGGGATGGCGGTTTGCCGAGTGCAATTACCATAGCACTCGGCAAAGAACCCTGTTTGCCGAGTGCAATTACCATAGCACTCGGCAAACCGCCTATTCCCGAGCCATCCCGGACACGTGTGCCGAGTGCCGGTGGTCGGGGCACTCAGCACACAGCTGCTGTTTGCCGAGTGCCACGCCACGAGCACTCGGCAAAGAGCTGAAGTATGCCGAGTGCCTTGTCCGGCGGCACTCGGCAAACAGTTGCGGTATGCCGAGTGCTCCGTCCGTCAGCACTCGGCAAACGGTCCGTCAGCCACGTGTCAACATTTTTTGCCGAGTGCTCCGTTAGACACTCGGCAAACTCTTTGCCGAGTGCCCGACAGAAGACACTCGGCAAAGGTCCTTTTGCCGATCAGACCTAAGCCGACAAACCTTTGCCGAGTGTGGCACTCGGCAAACGGTTTGCCGAGTGTTATTTGGCTATTGCCGAGTGCTCTAGGCACTCGGCAAACTCCTGTTCTCCCGTAGTGGATGCCGACGACGAGTGGCCTGCCGCGGGGGTGGACGATTCCTTCTTCGATCGCCTCTACTCACATGCATATGATCGCCTCCCGTACTCCTATATGATCGATTTAGTTTTTACACTTTGTAGAGATGTTTAATAGCCAACTCACATGCATATGATGGCAGACAAGATCCTTTCGATTCACAAAATAGATGATCGCCTCCCGTACTCCTATATGATCGATTTAGTTTTTACACTTTGTAGAGATGTTTAATAGCCAACTCACATGCATATGATGGCAGACAAGATCCTTTCGATTCACAAAATAGCAACATCCATCTGATTGCACTTGCAAAATCAAATTATGGTAGTTGACGACCAAAATTGGCTGAGTAGACAGCCTGGGCAAAACCTACATGACCAGTTTTACTGGAATTGACAGAGAAGCAACAATTTGGTACTTTGGGCCGCACGCTCTACTGCTTTTGTTGTGACTGAATTTTGCGTCAACAATGGGGAAGCAAAATATAACGCACAGTGTATAGCGAAGGTCTCGGGATGATTAATGAATGTCAAATTACAAATACATTGTAGCATTGAGAAGCATGATGCAAATAATACTGTTTTCCAAGTAAATAGTAATTAATAAGCAAAAGCTACTGCTTCTGAACCACCGTTCCTTGCTTATTTATATTTTCAGAAATCGATAGGTTTTGCAACTGCCAAATTGCCAATGACTGCTGCAAGTACAGAGTACTCGCTCACTACTTCAGCTGAAGATGGCCCATGATCCCGCAAACCTGACGCTTGTGTAAGAAACAGCGGCGGTGCCTGCAGATCTGGCAGAGATTGGATTTGCTATAGTCAAAGTCAGTGAAACCGTGAAAACCCTCTCAAAAAACATACTTAAAAGTTTTAAACAATTCTGAAACATGGCATACATATACATGATATCATAGGGAACATGCACACAAAATTTCAAATCAAAATTCAACATAATTTAAAAGATACAAAAATAACAAAACTGGGAGAAAATGACAAAAATTACTCCATGTGTATTTTTTTGTCCTTTTCACCCTATATGTTCTTGATTTGTTATTTTTGTATCTTTTAAAGTATGTTGAATTTAGACTTGAACTTTTATGTACATACTTCCCATTATATCATGTACATGTACACCGAGTTTCAAATTTTTGAAAATATTTAAGTATGTTTTTTAAGAGAATTTTCACGATTTCACTGAATAGATGGTTTGCACCGAATATTTTCCC